>JASKGM010069960.1:2697-16269 GCA_034509205.1 Ceratonia siliqua
CTAAAGAGGTGACTTGTGCGCATATATGGAAGAATGGTGTATCTTATTAAAATATTTCTAGTATTATTGTAATACTGTATTACTCATTTATATTTTATCATATAATTTATTTTTAAATTATAATTAAGTTGATTACTAAAATTTAAAAAAAAATTACTTATATATCAAAATATTTATAGTAATATTCAATTTGTCAGTACTACGATAATACTAAAATGTTCTCATCTTATTTAACGATAATTTGATACCCTCATGTATAGGAGGCTTAACACTCTAAGAGATGTCAACTAACTCTGACTTAATACAACAAAACATAACTAATCATAATCAATCATATTAGTTATTAATCTCAACATCGCCCATCAAACTGAGTTTGAATGTTCTCAACTCCGAAGTTTGAATCTCACAGGATTGCACTCAAAACTTGACAGCCTCTCATATCCACCCCTCGGAGAGTCTTATATGCAATTTGAGTCAAACACACCTAGCCGATTCTAGGTTGAATCAACTAATTCAGTCCAAGTTTTAAAAAATTGATTGAGCAATACTTAATAGAAGTGAAAAAGAGTTTCAATGGGTTCCATCTCACATACTAAGCAATTGCTTAACATATGAATGATTTAGAATTTACAAAACACAGATGATATCAACTAATTTACGTAGTGTATTAGCTTACAATGGTCATTGAATGTTTCTGGGAACAAGATCTAATGTATAATGTCCAAGACGCCCAGTACGGAAAAGATTAAGTAACTTTTCAGCAACCTTGACATTAGCCTGTTCTTGACATTCAGTTGAAACCTGGAGAGCTTCCTGCAAGGCAGTAAACTGTCTAGCAAAAAGTGCTGCCAAGTCCTCTTCGTCTCTTGTATTGCCATCAAAAGATGAAATTGTTTCGAAGAGAGTCCTTCGAACATCCCGCACTATGAAGTCCTACAAAATGTCATCTCAAGTGCCTTTTAGAAGGGAGCATAGACCGTTCAAAAAATAAACTTCTCCATCAACCATGGGAACCATGGGTTTATCATAACATGCTAATGAGATCTCTGACAAGTTAAATAACTATATTAAATTATAATTCATTAAAGTTCAAGATACTTTGAAAAAAAAACAAATGTGCATATGACAAAATTTGTCAAGCAACTCAATTTCATTGTTGGTGGTATGGCTGACTTTTCCAATGGGGTCCCAATAGCATACAAGTGAACTTCAAATGAAATGTAAACCATTTTCTGAATTTTGTCAACTCCACAAATTTAAAAGTTGGACAGTGTTCCTACATTAAGTTTATTTCATTAAGAAACAACAACGTTCTGACTACTTTAGAGCTAAGTAAACATAAATCTTCATAGAAAAAGTAGTGTCCTCATTATGCTACTAATGAGAGCGCCTTGTAATGGGAGCCTATCAGGAACTCAACTGTATTAGGTTGCACACAAGTAGTATTACAATTATGGATCTAACTTAAGAAGAAGCACCATATGCTTGCGTTTCATTCTTTGTTTGTCCTTTCTTTTGGTTGTGTTTTAATAGAACTGTCAAAGAATTACCTTTTAGTTTTACTCTAAGGATAGGATTGTTTGTTTATCTTGAGATTGCCCTGTACTTTATCACTATTTTCAGGAGTTTTCTTTGCAGACAATCTCTATTGATGAAATCTGAGAAAATATAGAGGAAAAATAGCAAAAGACAGCAAGCAGAGTGCAAAGGGAGACAGGACAGAGAGACAAAAGTCAGGCTCAAGGTATATCTATCTGGGCCTCTAAAGATCTTATTTATAATAGTAGAAGAGGATATAATACAGGAAAAATCTGTGAATAATATCCCTCAAATCTCTCTAAACAGCTTCCCTCAGTTATAGGAGAGCATTAATGATAAAGATTCTTTGACTTTTCCAACAATCCCCCTCAAGATTAAGCATAGATTTCTCATATGCATATTTTGCAGTCCAGACACAAGATATAAAAGGAAATAAAGAAAACATCACAACCTTCCAAGACCTAGGCAACTAGCACTCTCTCTTAGTTGGACTCTTCGACCATAGCAACCCCTTTGACATTGTTCTGGCTGTTACTCAACTGACAACTCTCACTGATGTCTTCAAATCACAGCCCCTTCAACTTTTTCTCAGTTTCTTGAACTTCAACGACAGAGCTAGTAAAGCCCCTTCAAAGTTCTCTGGCTTTTCTTAGTTCTCACCTTACTGAGCAACACAAACTAATGCAAAAAGAAGGTTTACATACCTTTGACAAAAGCCCCTCACGATAAAAGGGACAAGAGTCACAACAATCGCCTTAACCAAAAATCACACCCTTGGCTTCATACAGACATCTCAATAACAAGAGATCGCACCAAAAACAAACTACTAATAACTACCAGCTGAACTATAGATAACCAGCCTTGAAAAACTTCGAACAACTCAGAACTCACTAACACAACAGAGAGATAAATGTGACTTCAACAACCATAACAATTCAGATAGCCAAATACTTTAAAAGTCCAAAGAAAATCGCCACAACCCAATCAGCCAATTTGTAACAAAGTTGCAAGTCAAGGAGAATCTACTGAATCTAATCAGCGAAAACAGCAAGGGGAAAAACCTGGACATGTCTAAAACAAGTGGTTTGGCATCATCTGTGCTGGAATCAGGTTGTTTTTCTGCTTCTTCTTTTTTTCCGCCATGCAGCTTCTATGAGCACTGAGAACAAGTCTGTCAAGTTGTGATCTGGAGACTTGCTTTCAACCAAAGATTGTAATGGTAGAGGGAGACTTGCCAATTTTGATTCTCCTTTAATTTTTTTCAGTTTTCTTTATGGAAGCTAAGGATATGTTTCAATGTGGATGGAACCCGTGACTGTGAGAATTATGAACCATGTTCCGAAAACAGAAAAGATAGGGAGAGAAAAGAAGAGATACTGGAAAGATATTATGTTTGCTTCTAACTCAAGTACAGGTGAACCAGAGCTCATGATAGAATCTCAGAAATTATGGATGGGGAAAAGTCAGGCTCAAGATGATACTTTGGCCTCCAAAGCTCTTATATATACTAGCAGAAGAGAGGTACAACACAGGAAAATTTTCTGAATAGTATCCCTTAAATCTCCCTAATGCTGACCAGTTTTAGTTTCTTTCCTTTTGTTTGCTAAAAATCTCTCTTAATCATTGGAGAAAATTGATGATAAAGAATCTATGAATTGGAACATTTATCTTTAGGGTACTATAAATAAAAGGGAAGTAGAGGAGGTTAGTATCAGTTTCCAGCCCCTACATTTATCACACTCTGTTAACCATATGCTCTTAACAAGAGTGTAGGATACCAAGCAACCATGAAAACTTTTCAATCATTATCACGCAACGTCATTAGAAAAAAGTAAGGTTTCCAATCATTACTGATACCTGTGTGTGATCTGTAGGGTTTTGCCTTCTCTGCTTCATGTGCAATTCAGAGCTAGTCAAACAGTCTGTTGTGCTGTCAAGGAACAACCTATCATTATCCTTGGTGGATAAGTTTGCCCATTTCTTGTATTGCTCACTAGAGTTGAGTATAGCTAGAAAGCATTGAGCAAGTTCTTTTGTCCCAACCAAACAATCCCTGATTGCTCCTTCATAAGGATTAAAAAGGAAGAAGGGGATTAAATAAACAAAATCTAGACATAAGCTGAAAATTCTGAATTACAAAATAAGCAGGGCAAAATCTCGTGGAATGCATTTGCAATATTTTGGTGCATTGCCTAAAGTAACAAATAATTTCTACAATGTACCATTGCATTTACTTTTGGGATTAGGATAGTTCATTTGACTTCTCAATGGTGTTCCTTTCATACTATTCTTAAAAGGGGGGAGGGGGGATTACATAATGCATATTCAGCATTATCAGAGAGATTGTGTAAAACGGTGCTTCTTTCTTGGATTATGGGTTCTCTATCCCAGAGTCCCTTATTCTCTGTTTCATACACTTTTGTCTTTTTTAGAACTATCCTATTTTATGGAGAAATACAAATAATCATCATGGAAGCTATTTCTATAACAATAATAATAATTAAAACAAAAAACGTATGGCTAGCTATGGAACCAATCAAACCCAAGGAAGGAGAAGAAAAGTTATGAAACATACCTGTTAAAATTAATTTAGAACAAACATCAACATCAGGAACCTCAGGGGCTAAAACACCTGGAGTGTCCAATACATAAATATTGGGATGGCTAGCAATCTGAATGGAAAAATATCACGAGTGAAAAAGAAAGCACAAAAGATATAGCAAGCATGCATGCACATATGAGAAGGAAAGAAAAATGAAGTAAGGATATGTAAAAAATGGCAAAGTAATGGACGACTTAGCAAAGAATGGCCAACAGAAAGTACGCATCAGCATAGGTATTAAAATTTTGTTTACATCAGTGTTTTGTTCAATCTGAGGAATTTATTCAAAGATATAAGGGATTAAGTAGGATCCAAGCTGTGGCATTGAAGAGAAAGCTAGTATGAGACTCATGGTTTTCAAAAAAAAAAAAAATTAAGGTGCGAATCAATAGTTATGAGATTCTTTTAAAAAAAGAAAAACAGTTAAACTAGGAAATTGATTAAGTCCATGATCTGCATAGTCCATAAATATTTTTTCTAACAAATTTCAAGATATTCAGTGTTGAAGAAATAGAGGGACCACCTTAAAACTTCGTATATCTCTGGTCTCCCCTGGCTCTGGACTCACAATGGCATGCTTCAACTTTCCCTTCTCTACAAAAACAACAGCCACAGAATACAAAGAAAGTTTATAAGATAGAACACAAATTTGTGAAATATATTCATTTGTGTTTCTCAAAAGTTTAGCCTTTCATCTGCTACTCATTAGCATTGTAAGGAAATTTTAATTACCTGCAGCACTAATTCTCCCAATTTGATGCAAGGAGTTGGCAAGTGCTGACTTACCAACATTTGGAATCCCAACCAACATTACTGTTGCAGTATAACTAGCATGATCAGTCCTCTTCAATTCTCTAACTTGAGTTTGTATAAAGCTCAGAAACTGTCTAAAACCAACAGTCCATGTTAGTAGATTACTTGATGACCAACTCTGAAATTAGTATCAATTAGAAATGCTAATTTATCAGGTACAAGAAATGGTAAAAAGGTTAGGTTCAACCCCGTGGTTTGGCCCGGTTCACCTGCCAACCCCGTGGTTTTAAGTGTCACTCTGCCCCTTCAGGTCAGTTCCATTACCACATAATCGCTTGTGCTTTTTGCCATCTAATTTCTAGCAGAAAGCACATGAAATACACATTATGCCTAATTACCCTGTCCCTTCCCGGTCTGATTTACCCCAATTTACTTGTAATCCCTAATTACCACATCCTTTCTAAAACAATATTGTGACTTAAAAAAATAAATTTCAGTAGCTCAAGTTGTCCTTTTGCCTTTCCATATTCTTGTCCCAATTTTATTGAAATTTAATCAACCCATAACAATCACCAATCATCTTGACAATAGGGCTTTCATTATGATTTTTCTTTATTTATAAAACAAGAAATTTTAATAGAGATTAAATAGAAAGGTACAACTAAGGGGGAGGAAAGGGTACCTTCAAACAAAGAAACTAAAAGAAAACAAAGCCAAAGAGGATAAAAGTGCAACAAAATTGTCCCAAACTCTACATATCAAAAAAGGAAACCCCCTTAAAACAACCATGAGCAGAGCACCAGAGAGACTCCATAAAGATGACCATATTCCATAGCATATGTAGAGGCAAAGAGATGTCTTTGAAGATGCAGATATTCCACTCCAACCAAATACACCAACGGACCACATGGACCACATGCTGCAACAGAATGTTGGCCTCTTCATCTTTACCAAAACCTTTAAAAAGTAACATGAGAAACAACTGCAAGGTGAAACAAGACCCCCAATTTTCTCCAAGAACTCAAAACAAGTTATTCCAAAAGGAAAGTCACCAGACTCACCACCCAATAATATAAGATTAAAGAGGCGCCATTGTTTGGAACTAGATCTGTATAGAACACAAAAATCAAGAGATAAAGAGCTGTGTGGGGCTGGCGAATCTGCAACATGTCATTAGTATAAATCTCACTTAGAGCCATTGTCCAAACAAAAGAATTGATATTAGTAATTTTAGACTTCCAAATGGGCTTTTTGAGAAGGATCCTCTCCCAGTTAGGAGAATAAGTAAGAAATTGAAAATAGGAATTGGAAGAGAAAAACACCAAATCAATCAAGTGTCCAAATTCTCCTATCTGAAATAGAGGATGGAAGAATCAAGTAAAAGCAAGTATTGTATCTCATTATCCTCTCTATCATTCAGGTTTTTGAAGAAGTGAAAGTTCCAAGAGAGGTTATAATCCTAAATAGAATAAAAAATTTCAATGGGTGAGCCATGTAAGAAATCATAAAGAATAAGAAAAGCCTCTCAGCAAGGAATATTCTCCACCCAAATATCCTCCCAAAATCTGATGTGAGAATCATCACCCAAACTCAAAGGAACTAGTGCACTAAATGAAACATATCCTTGAGAAATAAACTTCCAAGAACTCACATGAGTAGCCATGATCACTAGGTTGGCATCCCACCCAATTTGGTTTCAACCATACCATGCATAAGCTTGCGCCACAAAGAAATATCTAGCAGAAACATAATAACCATTTAGTAGCCAAGGCAATGTTTTTGGAGAATAAATTTCAAAGACCCAAACTCCCATTTTAGGCCTAGAACAAACCTCTCAATTGACAAGATGGTCTCTACTCTTATCCCCCACTCTAAACCAAGAAAGTCCCTTACATATTTCTCAATCCTCTAAGTCACCCAACCAGAATATGGAAAAGGGAAATCCTCAAAGCCACTCCAACCAGAATATGGAAAAGGGAAAGGTAATAAATGGGGATTCTGGACAAACAGCTGAATAAGGGTTTAGAGACCTTTTGAATAAGGGTAATAATACCACTGAAGGAGAAAAAAGCACCATTCTAAAAATCAAAGCATTTAGAGACCTTTGAATCAATGAATCCCAAAATTCAATAGCCTGAGGCATACCACCTAGAGGAACAGCCACACAAGTGAGAGGCCTTTGTAAATTTTGAAAACTGGCTAAAGAAGTAAGGGAAGGTTATCCACATTTATACCTGTCAAACCACTTTCAGCCAAATCAAACCATGTTTATCCTCCTCTGAGAAAAGAATCGTGTAATCAGCAAACTAAAGGTGACAAACACAAGTCCTAAACCTATGAAGTATAGATACGATGTACGATATGGTACATGATATGGTAAAATCTTAAAAATATAGGATACAATATGGCCATGATACTGTGGAATAACAAAAGGTATTCAGGAATCTATGATAGGACCCTTATGCTAATGTATAATTATAGAACAACTTAGAAGAATCCTAATTAAAGAAAATAAATAACTCAAACTTGACTTCTACTAAAACACCAACTCTACTACCACTAGAATACTAACTTGTACATAATTCTAACCCTCCCCCTGAAGCTGGAGCATATAAATCATAAGACAGCAGCTTCCTTCCTCAAGAAAATAGAATTAACAAAACACCACCTTCTTTCCACTAATCTAAAACTATGACGTAATTGATCGCAAGACAAATCAAACATCTTTGCTTCTATTGCCAACTTCCTAATGAGGCACATGAAGAACTCAGGGATTACAGCAAAAAGATTAAGAAAACAACTACCAAGAAAAATTCACGAAACTACCAAGAAAATCCTCCAAAACCGAGTAGCTTGAGGAGGAGTGGTAAACTGACAATCAGAAATCTGAAATTTTTCCCTAAAAAAAATATGGAAAATCTACTATAATTGTACATACCCCATGGAGAATTATGCAACTAGGAGATGCAATCCCCAACATAGAATCTCCCTAGTTTTCAATACTAGCATTATTTTTTCTTGTCCGTGTGAAAAATGCTAGTCAAAATGGCTACAAAAAATGCCACCACCAACAAGGGAGCTTTCTTTACAGAAAACTACACCATTGGTGTCACCTGAACAAAAAGCACCTGCATGCATGATGTTTTGTACCTTTTTTTTTTGTCTCTTTCTCCTCGTCAGTTTCTGTCCTTAGCCCCACCTATGTCCCTCCCTCCTTTGTCTCTGTCAATCTCTCCCTGTCAACACACTACCCCTTTTCTCTTCTCCCTCTGTCTATTGGTCCATTCATCCGTCTGCATGCCCCACCTTGCTCCCTTTGTCTTGTCTTTTCTCTTTTTCCTACTCCCACAAGTCCCGTTCCCTCCCCCACCTTTTCTCCTACTCTCTCTTGGTCTCAGTATAAGAATATTAAATTTCTTCAATCCCATATAACATAAATTATTTCAAATATGAAATTTACAATTTATATACATATGACAGAAATTTCTGCATGAACAAAATGTTATTTAAATAAAACTAAAAAAAACTTGAGATATCCTTTGATTCAATTATAGGGTCAGTAACGTACTATTATAAATAACCTTTACTTTTTCATGGACTTAACTATTAAAACTAAAAAACAACTAAGTAATACAAGTTACACAATGCAAAAATTGTAAAGGGCTTAATCTACTTTTTTAGCTATCATTCTATGAAAATTTAAATTCTTGTATTTATAGATTGATGGCTTAAATTTTTTTTCTCTTGTATTAATTTTAATAAAGATACAAATACAACAAAATTATTCTGACAAAAAAAATTACAATGTGTGTCTGCAAAAAAAAAAATGTTATTACAATTAGGCTGAAAATTCGTTTAACAACAAAATTATTGTATTACCAAATATTTTTACTCAAAAAAATTGTAGCAATAAACATATTTTAAATTAGCATATGTTCTATTTTGTGTCATCCACCCAATGTTCAAACTTTTATTTCATTGGATGTATTTAATTGTAAATATAGGTTCTCTCTATCATTCATATATTATATTATTTGTAATAGCAAATTATAAAATTTCTCTCCATTCAAATAATAAATTTCTCTCTTTATCAACCCTGTACAATTTTCAAGATGTGCAAATTTTATGACTCAAATTTTTTTAGTAAGCGAAAAGTAATAGATATTTAATACGAACTTAACCTTATAATTGAAGCAATGGATAAAGTATATGGTTTAAAAAATACAGCATCTTTGTAAATAGTTTCAAAACTAATTATTCAGGTCAGTTAGCTCATCCCTGCCACTACCCATTAGTAAGGAATGTTGTTTCCATTCACTAGAATATGCATCCTCAAGTGAAACAGAGAAGAGGAAAGCACGAGAAGAATTAATAAAAGGGAAAAGAGGAAAAAAGAAAAAAAGAATAGCAACAATATGATACAAAAAAAAATTGAAACATGTAAGTAATAATTATTTAGATTGTACTTTAATGTTTTATCATATTAAAAAATCTCAAAACTATTACTGTCCTTTACATGAGGATCTATAGCTATCTACAACAAGATAATTCCTGAGGGTCTGACAAATTCATAAAAAAGGCTCTTACTGCTTACCTTCTTGATGTTCTCCTTGTTATGAGAATTGACTCCATAAGAGATGAAGTTTCTTTCCCTAAAATAATTCATCCAGTCCTATTCACAAAATGAATCGTGAAATTATTTATATAGAAAACAAGAGTCATAATTAAAAAATCCACAATGAATACAGCTTCAATAAGTACACTGTAGAAGTATATTTAAATATAATTTGTACCATAAAATGTACATTCAGGTCCCACAACAAAAAAACTCCCCCACTTTTAGTTATATGATAAAAGATCAGTACTGACTTGATAGAAAAACTTAAAAGAGTAATTACTGACGAGATTTTCCAAAAAGCACTTTTTTTCTCACTTTGATTTGGACAACAGAAGAAACTTTGTTAGAACGAAAGAGATAATACCAAGGAAAATGAGAATAGGATATCATCCATAGACAAAACAAATACAAACAAAAATATAAATACATGTGTAGGAGACTACCCAAACGAAAGCACATACTGAACACCAAATAAGGCCATGAAACCATCCTGTCCCCAAGCAAGTCCAGGGATAAACTTCTCCCTCAAAAAACCCAAGCATTCTGCTCCAACCAAAGGCAGCAAGGCAAAGCATATGAAGAACACAGCCATAAGACTTTTCCCTCCTTACTCTGGCCAAAACCTCTAAATTCAGTTAAAAGAAAGCACTCCAAGCTTTCCAACCCCCAACCACACACACAGAAAAAAAGAATATAATAAAAGCAACTCTCAAAGCCATCTCAATTCTCTACCAAACATGATAACCATGCCTTCAAACACAATGGTAAGGTAAAAAAAAGATGTCATAAAAGAAAATCTTGCAGCATTCCCCTAAATTAAGTTCTAGGAACCTCATTCACAACAACAAAAAAACAATTGAAGATGAATGATTTATATGAAACAGAAACCAAATTCCCAATATTGTTCGTGCAATGTGAATTAATATTTGATAGGTTTTCTTTAGATGGAAAAAGAAAATTTTGTTAAGGAAGAAGAGAATTACAAATTAGCTTGTAAATGCAAATTGATCTTTATTACCAATGTTCTTGTCGTTGTCTATGATATTAGTTACTATTATTGTTATTATTTCTATCAGAAGGAATTTAGTTATCATGTCACTTACTTTAACACGAACGCATACTGTGTATGTGTCCACATCATGTTGTGTCCTTGTTTTAAAGGTTTTTCTTTGTTACCATCCGTATCATGACATGTGCCGAGTTATGTGTTTCATAGCTAGGTTCCACTCTCTGCCACGGTTCAAACAAGCATAAATTTTATAATTAGAGAATGAAAATAGGAAATCATTAGATTCATTTATGATAAAATCATGACGGTGGTATTTTGTCTATTCTTTCATTATGATAAAATCATTGATGATGTTTAGAAGCATAAATTCTTTGTGCCCAACTCCCTCAATTTGACAACCATGCCCTCAAATGGGAAATTCCCTTGTTGATCTCTCTCTTTTCAAATATTTATGCTTTGGCCTAGTTTCCAGCCATGCTGCATCACATATTTCAAGAGTGGATTCCCTGATATCATGCTAAAAAAGAACAGAAAGAAAGAGATGAACTTTTATAGATTCTTTTTTTTTTTTTTTGATAAAAGAAGAAATTATATTAACAGGCAAAAGAGTTACAGAGAGGATAGGATATCCTCCTAGTATAAAATATCTAAAACATTACAATAAGCAGAAAAGAAAACAAGAAAGAAAATTAAACATGCAGCAAAGCTGTCGAATCCCTTTGCATGTCTTGGAGAGTAACTCCCTTAAAAAAGCCCTAAGCCATGCACCAAAGAGATGCCAAAAAATTTATTCTCTCTCATAAGGCATGAAAAGACAAAGAAACACCCCTGAAAATACGAACATTATGTCCCAACCAAATATTCCAAATTACAGCAAAGACTGCACATTGCCATAAATTTTATGCTCCTTTTTTTGTCAAGAGCCTTTGTGCTAATTATATTGAGTACCACTGTCCAAACAAAAGAATTGACCTTTGAAGGAGCTCAAATGGGTTTCTCAAGAAGAAAAATTTCACTAGTAGAAGTGTAAGTAAGGAAATGGAAATAGGATTTACAAAGATATGCACATGAAGCATCTTAATTCCAGACTCCCCTAACCTTGGTCATGGATAAACTAACAGGACCAAGAAGAAGCGAAAGGGATTCAATTTCAACTAAATTTCTATCAGTAAGATCCCTTAGAAAGTGAAAGTTCCAAGATTTCATATTCCCCTTAAATAAACAAAAACTTTGAACTAGGGCATCATGCAGAGAAGAGAGAGGATAGAGATTTGGAAAGGCCTGAAATAATGGAACATTCCCAACCCAGGTGCCCTCCCAAAATCAAATATGACACCCATGCCAAGAAAAGCATCTTTTACCAACCACAGCTTGTAAATAGAACCAAAAGGGATTTAGGAGATGTTTAAACTTCTTCCCTTCCCCGCTAGAAAATTAAAAGAATATATCAAAATCATTCATTTTATTATTTTTCTTTAATAGCTTGTTTTTCCATTCTAAAATATTGTAAAAGCATTTTACCTATACAAAAGAGAATTAAATGCATTCACCAGAAGAATAAGTTCAGGTATTATGAGAGAATAACACTCCTGAAACTTCAATGCCAAAACAAATAATGCAGGAATCACATTTCTGATATCTAAATGCCAAAACAAATGAATCAAAAACAGGCTCAGAGCACCTGTAATGTTGATTGGTCAGCAAGATCCATTTTGTTCAGCACTATAATTTGTCTTGAGGAAGTTGGGTAGTTTCTCAACATCTCATACTCTGAGGACAATGGAATCTAAAATTAAGAGAGATAAATAATAAATAAGTTAGAAAAACAAAAAGTGAAAAAGAATAATTCAAAACTTATTGCCTACTCCATGCCTCTCTTAAAGTAATTAAAGGAACTAGGGAAAATGAATTTGTGAGAGAACACCTAAGCCCGGAAAAAGAAACTACTATTACCCGCAAAGCAACACTGATTACTGTAATATTTAAAAAATCAAGAAAATAATTGCTATTAAGAGATTTAAGAGCTTTTTGAATTTGGAATCCTGTTTTAATCTTTAACAGTAAAACTAGAGCACACTAATTAATAAAGTAATTTAAAAAAATAATAAACAAATCAAAACAGCATTTCCATTTACCCCCAGCAATGCCTTGTAATTAACTCTGTCAAACACCAAAATCCACATCAATAGTGATAAACTCAAATACTCCTATATCAGGAAGTTATCACTTGAAATTGAAACATCAACAGAGGCAAATACATTAGAGTTGATCACGAGCTTAAGGTGAAATAACTTTCAGTAGACAGAGAGCATAAGAACAGGAGACTACCCTTGCATCTCTGAGTTCAATGATAAGATCAACCAATGGGATCCTTTCTGAGATGGCACGAGAAGCAGCTGCCATATGAGGGCTGTACCATAGTCCTTCTGTTTTCTTCCTTTTTATTTCCTTTATTGCTGTGCCTACCTGTCTCGCTAAAGTAGTCACTGCCATATAAGTTGAAAGTTGTACAGCTCAACAGAGAAGGCAATGAAAGCACAATTGCAATTTATGCAGATTCTTGAGGCCGCATTTGACACACTGGATAATATAAGGCCATCTACAATATGGAGGCCGGATATGAGAAGCAGAGGACATAGACCTGATAAGCCCAAATTCTGTTCAGCGTCAGTTGAGCAATGGAGTAAGACAAAAGATATTATAACACTATCTGTCCCGTGCTTGGTTGAGGCAGAACATATTACATAAAATTATATATATGCTTTGCCTACCTGAATGACATTGCCACATATACCAGAAAAAGTATAAAATCCATCCAAAATTATCTTTTTCCTTTCTCAAATTGGGAATTAACAAGTTCTAGAAATTACTATACCCGTGAACCTCCATAAAACATACCCAATCAATTCGACAAAATCTTACCCAAATTATTTGTAAATATTATGATGGAACCCAAGAATTTATACCCAAAAATCTGCAGATTAACCACGTAAATAGCAATGCATTCAAAGTGATAAGGGTAACAACTCAGGAAATACAATCCAGTGCCAG
>JASKGM010069981.1:0-16257 GCA_034509205.1 Ceratonia siliqua
AAATATATAAGATAAAAAATACTTAATTATTTTTAAAAAGTAAAAAAATTTTGAAAAAAAACATAAAAAATAAAAAATGAAAAAAATGAAAAAAAAAGAATGGAGTAGTAGGATAGAATTTTTCATTTTTAAAACTTGAGTGTGATAAAGTGTAGAATTTAAAACTTTGACGATTTTCAAGAAAACTGCAAAAGCAAAGTGTAATTTAATTAATTACCATAACTAATTTTAGTACTCTAATTCAATCAATGCAAGAAATTTTTTCAATCATTATTTTTGTTTTATTTTTTTCTTTAATCTCATAAATATATATACTTGATCATGTGACTGATTCTAGATTTTTTATATTTGACCACATTTTGATCAAATCATTATATTAAATTATTTGTTATTTTATATTATTAATAAAATATTAATTATTATTTTTTAATTTTAATTTTATTTATTATTATATTTAATAAAATATTAACAAAAGTTTAAATTTTTTAATAAAAATAATTTAATTCAATATAATTATTTTTTATTATAATTAATCGATATTATTTAATAATTTTTAAAATTTATATATTATTATATTTTAAACTTTAAATAAAAAGAATGAAGGAGATTATATATATAAACTAATAAGCGGTTGAGGATTTTTTTATATTTTTTTAATTCTTAAAATTAATTAATTAGTTTTTATATCATATATTTCTTTAGAAAATTTTAAAATATTTTATAAATTTTTTTAACTTATAAATAAATAGTAAAAAAATTATGAATGAATAGTATAAAAATATAAAAAATATTTTTAAATATTTTTAAAAAATATGATATAAAAATAATTAATTATTTTTAAAAAGTAAAAAAAAATAAAGAAAAAAATAAAACAAATTAAGAACTTTTAGTGAATGAACATGCTTAATTAATTAGTGCAATATGCAAGTGATATGATCCGTCTAAAGGTACACATGAGCCAGAAACATAGTTAATGTCACTTCATCTTAAAATTAAGCTAAAACAAGCATTAGTAATAAAAGAAGGAGAACCTTAATCTCGTATTGTACATTTCTCTCCAAATTATTTCATTTTTAATTAATTTGTCTAAGGAAATTTTCCAGTCAAATAATACTTAAGTAAATAAGATAAATAAAATATTTTTTTGTGAATGTAAATTATACTAATAATTTTCTAAACCAATATAGTTAATATTTTAAAAATATTTGAAAATTTTATTTAATTTAAAATTTTTTTGAATAATCATATTAATTCAAAAAAATTTCCAGTAGCTATTTGAATGAAATTGTGAAAAAATAATTATAAAAAACAGAAGGGCAACTAAGAGGGAATGGGGTTTGATTGAGGGCTTTACGGGGCTTAGTGCTTCGTCAGTTTGCATTGTCCCCACTATGTTGGATGGCTATTGATCACCAAGTATTGAGACTCGGTCCTGTGACGTCCCCACCTCTAGCAAGGATCCGATCTGCTTTAAATTATGTTTTTTAAATTATAATCGTTCATTTATTTAATATTTAAATTGATTATATTAATGGTTAATATTTTTAGTTTTATTAAAATTATGATAATTTTTAAGTTATATCTTGATGATTCATTAGAAATACATCTATCGTTTTTAGTTGTTAGATAAAATAAAGACAATTACCTGATTCAATAGTTAAAAGAGATATATACACATATAATAGTTGCTACATCTAAATGTAGAGCTACAACCAAATGTAGCTTATAAATCACCTTTGATTATTTGTGTCATTCATTAATTTTGGATAGTTAGGATGATCGTTTCATTTTTCTCTTTGTTACAACACTTGCCTTATCTTAATTGTTCAAAGTGATTTGATAGGACAGACGATTATAACAGGACTAGTCATGTTAGTGCAACATGACCAATTTTTTATCCCTACCTCTACTTGCTTCTCTAATAATAAATTTATTTTTAAATAAATCAGATTAATTATAAATATGTATGTGTATATATAATTTAAAAAGAAATTTATTAAAATTTACTTAAGATTGTATAATATACAGAGAAAAGATATACATAGAATGATCAAATCAAGTTTACAAAAAGGTAACCAAAATTCTCACCCATTGAATGAAGGAAAATTCACATGAAAGAAATATTAAGCTTTTGGGGTCTTTAATACTTTTTTTGTATCTTAAATAATTTTAAAACGATAATAAAAAACATTAAATTTTATAAAATACTGTTATGGCTTGCCAAAGCTTTGAGAATGTTTATTGAGCCTTAGAGAAATTAGGAACAAAAACTAAATTATATAAAAAGTAGGAAGATCTCACAGAAACATTAGTGCAATGATAATATATAGATGCTGAGTTCTCACAGTAGACTAACTAAAAGCTAGTAATTAATAAAATGTGAAACGCCTTATGGGCAAGTTCTTAAGGTAAAAACACCACACACAAAAGTTTAATTGCTCAGGTAGAAGATAGGAGCATTATCATTATTATTATTTAATTATAATGGCACCTATTTCTAAATAAAAAATAAAAAGAAAATCTCAAATATAGATCTCACAATATTATATATATATATATACTTTTTTATTTTATTTTTAATGTCTCAAATAATTTTAGAATAGTGTTTTAAGATGATATTAACTTTTTTTTAGTAAAATATAATTATGAAATATGATATTTTTTAAAATATACCAAAATAATAATAAATAAATAATAGATAAGCATGTTGTTAAGAATAAGTTAACATATTATATATTACAAAATCAGACTTCAAAAGTGCTATCAGCTAGCATTATTTAATTCCAATTTGGGTTGAAGTCACAAGTTGGCTTGCAAAGACTCGTTTTTAAAACAATTAGTGTAGCTAGCCCTAGAAAACCCTGAATGGGTTGGCATAGAAAAACTTTAAAAGCCACTGTTCTATACTGATATAATCCTCTTAATAATTTTAAGAATTGGTATAATGGTTAGGATGATGTGCTTTCTATTTTGATTATTTATAGTTTAAATTTTAAGGTTAGCATATGATAGAATTTACTTTTTTAAATGCATCTACCGATGTAAATAATATATTTTAAGATTGTTCGAAAAAAGACTTAGTTTAAATTAAAGTTAAGGTAGTAGAAAATATCCTTCAGAATTTCGATGTGAGGCACTGTATTTTTGAAGTCAGAAATAGGAAGTTGGATTCTAAAATGGGATAAAAAGTAGGAACAGTCTTTCTAGATATGCTTCTTGTGCATATAAGAACATGAGAAAAGTTAAATTCAATGGACAACGTATTGGTAGCAGAGGGAGAACATGGTGCTGGGGACAATAAGGAGGAGGAAGAAGAAGACAAATCCAGATTATATTTTATGAGTTATTCTGAAAAAGTACATATATTCATTCAAATTCAATGTTAAACAGTAGCAACTAATTAAGAGGCGTTGGAGAGAGGGAATTAAGGGGCAAGTGGGTTGAAGAGAGTAGGCTAATTAGGAAAAGGAATAGAAGGAAAAGATTAAGAGTGGTAAGAGGGGGAATAAATAGGCTTTATCGTGTAGAGTGTTGGAAGGAACAAGTGTGGGAATCATGGTGTCAGATCTCATTGGACCCCTTTGCTTTTCTCTGCACTCTCTCCAGTCTCCTGCCTACTGCCTCTGCCTCTGCCACCACTCTTTGTGTTTGTATCTAAGTGTCTTTCACGCTTAGATTCTTCATTCTACTAAGTACCCTACCCACTTCCCTCCTTCTTTCTCAAAATTTGTGTTTAATCTTCATTTTATAATAATATAACAACCTAATTAACATCACTTTCATCTTCATCTTTAATTTATATCTGAAAACCCATATTCTTCAATCATTCTAACAAAAAAGAAAGACTTGAGTTAAATATACATATGTGTTGTATTTTATGTTTGTATCGGTGTTTATGTTTTTTTTAACAAAATCTTATATTTAATACTATAACATCTTAGTATTTTACGTTCTCTCATATATGACATATCAAAGTATAGGATATGCAAATATTTTATAAAATTTAATAAAAATGAAAAGACTAATTAATAATTCAGATTCGTATGAGATATATCATCTTAGAGATTAAACACAAGCATTTTGTGTATAATCAATGAATTTAAAACTAGATTCATATCCAAAAATTTGAATCTTAGCTGAAATTAAACGAACGGAGAAAAAATACCAAATAAAGATAACAGTATATATAATAAAAGAAAAGGATCCTAAATAATGAGTGGCGTGGAGTAATGTTAGATTGCTAGTGGCATATTAGCATATATGGATTTGTTTGGTTCCTCGAATTACACGCGAAACACACTAAAGCTCGCAGCCATTGGTTTTGGTATGAGGGTGATCAAGCTGCTTCTGCACACAACCATGTGCTTCTCTCTCTCTCCCCCCCACACGAAGTTTTGGTATGAGGGTGATCAAGCTGCTTCTGCACACAACCATGTGCTTCTCTCTCTCACCCCACGAGGTCCTTTTATATATATATATATAGATTAGTTATATTAATAAATAATATAATTAATTTTATAAAATTTTGATCGTTTAAAATAAATAAACGATTAGAATAGATAAAAAAAATGTATATTATAACCATTTAAAATGAATTGATGGATAAAATAAAAACATAATCTGTTAGGTATATAACTGAATCCAGATCTATATATATTGATACAAGTATAAAAATTAACATACAACACTTTAATAATATAAAATTTTAATTTTGATTGATACTCATATTGATTCATGTCTCTGCTCTCTCTATATATAGATGAAAGGAAGAAGGTACTATATATTACTAAAGGTGAATAAGAAGGGGGTTTAGATAATAGTTTTGGTGATTTCTTGGATTTAACAGAAAGCAAACGCGCATGTTAACACTGATTGTACCCTCCCCATATACTTTGCTCCCCTTTTGAGGAGAAACCAAGAAACCAATTGTTGGTTTCCTTCCCTTAATATTCCGCCCTTTCTTTCTCATCTCTTTATCTCTTGTCTCTTTTTATTTCTTCTATATAAAACCCTAAAATCTCTCTCCTCTCAATACTACTCCTATTTTTGTCACGTCTTTACATTTAAGCTAACTTTTCTATTTTATTTCTTATTTTCTCTTGTGCCATGCACTTTGATCAACTAATTTTACAAAATTTGTACTTTGTTTAATAACTTTATTCATTCTCCATCTTCACAAACTTAACAAATCATGTGCTTCCAGTTTTTTTTTTTTATAATATTTATGCCCATAAAATGGTTTTTCGTTAGCGATGATTCAATTTGTTAAGTCATTAGGTGTGTTTTTATTATCATTATTATTTGATTTTGATTAAATTTAAAGACTCATTGATAAACATAAAGTATTTTTTTAATTAATGATGAGAAGTTTGAATAATTTTTAAGGGATTTTAAATTTAAGTTCTAGTGCATGCTTGAGATATTTCACTTAAGATTATAATTTGTAATGATAATATTTTTATTATTATATTTTATCATTATATTTTATTTGTTTTAGCTTTATTGCTAATTAATTATTGTAATTTAAACCACAAACACAATTTAATAATTTATTAATATTAGAACTAACAAATTTATTTAAACAAATCCTTGCAATGATAGGATTTAAATTTTGGGGCATTGCGCCATTACTATTAAGCTTGTCCTTTATTACTTTGAATTGGGTCTTTTACTGACTAACCTCAAAAGTCCCCACATGAACAAATCAAAAGAAAAAAAAATCCAGAAAGAGAAGTCAAAGATTGCAGGCAATATAAATAGGTTTAGACGATTTATTATTTATCATTATTTTGATTATTGAAGTGGATTAAAAATTAATTAGATATTTTAATAATTACAAATGGACAAGTTCCATCCAGCTGAAAGGGAAAGGAAAGTAAAGTTTTAAGATCCCAATAAGATTAAAAGTTGATAAATAAGAAAGGAAGATTAATTTGCAATTGGTGGGACAGCAAGTATTAAGTATATATAATTCAACAATTAATAAAAATGTACAATAAAATATATATTAACAATAATTTATACATTTTTGAGAAATTTTTGGTATATTTTTTTTACACTTAAAATGAAAACAAAGATTAAAGAGTTAAAATAAGTACGTCAATAAATTAATTATTTTAATAATTTTGTATATGCAGAAAAATAATTAATATAGGCCAGAATTTTTCGAAAACTTTATACTGTCCATCCTTTTAATTATGATGTGACAAATTGGTCTGCAAAATTGCAACCAAAATCAATCATCAAGGGCAAAGTACCATAAATTCTTACCTGTCAAAGTGCAAAGTACCATTATAAGCGAGGGCCAACTCTGGGCATCAAGGCTTGTTTGCCAAATGCCAATCTTATCTTTCTCATTTTATACTTTATAATATTTAAAGAAAAAATTTAAAAATTTAATGTTAAAATCAATTAACATTTAATATTAAAAAAATATTATTTAAATTAATAATCATTTTATATTTTATTTGTTATGAGAAAATTAATATCTTTTAATCTATTTTGCTTTTGAAGAGTACTTTATTTAAAAAATATTTTATAAAAATATTTTATTTAGTATTTCAAATAATTTTAAATGACTAAAAAAATATTGAATATTATAAAATACTAGTCATTTACAGTTTTACTAGCATTCTCCCCCTTTCTCTCTCTGGGTTAGTTAAAATTTCATCCTTATCTATTAAAACCATTAATTTACATTTTTATCCATATTTTAATTTGAACAAATTATCCTACACGTATTTTTCTAATGAATCCTAAAAAAATAATATTAAAATAATTTTTAAAACTCTTTGAACTACACTTATAGCAGTACAGCTTATTTAATAAATCCTTTTTAAATAAGTACTTGCTTAAGCTATTTATCCAAATGAGACCATAGTAAATCTAGAGCTAAGCCCATAGGGTATTATTATTCCTTCGTGGGATTTCTACCCATTCAGTCGAGAAAATTGGACTACAATACATGAATTTTGGATGATAACGCACGAGTCTTATCACCCTTAGAATTATAAAACTAAATATTTTTAATAATTTTATTCATGAATGATGGAAAAAAAATAAGAATAAAAACAAATTTAAGCATGTTTTATATTCCATTAACTTATTTTGTTATCAATGGAAGCATTAAAAATACTCATGGTAAAGAATCATACAGTTAAGTCAGCGGCGAAAAGGGACTTTTTTTCTTTGTTTGCCTTTGATGACCTTGAATGTGCCTCCACTTATTTCCTTCATTTGTTCAGTAAAGAATCATATAGTTAAGTCAGTGCCAAATAGGGACTGCTGTATATATGAAACATCAGGAAGGTAGGGGACTGATGTTTGAAAAACTTGAGCTGCTAGCACTGCCCTCTGGAAAATTGCATATCTTGCAAAACCAACCAGTCACTGCAAGAAGATTATTACTATATAATGAAAAGGCACCAGTCCACCAGTCCACAGTATCCTCCTTGACTTTTTCCCCATACTATTGAAGACTTCAAGTTCAACATAGGGTTGTGTTCTCCCTCCCAGAAAACAATGAATACACAATGCCAAGACTATTCCCTGGTCAGAGACACTGAACTCTAGTTTTAGTTAATGAAGTTAATCCTTCCTCGAATTGTAAACCCTTCAAAAGTTTATGGCATTAGCACTATCTAAAAATGCAAAGAAAGCTGAATCGCCTATGTGCCGTTGTGGACTGTATAATTGTGAATACCAAATTATATATAAGTATTTTGGATTACATTGTAGAAGCTTACCTCAGGTATCGCTTCAGGTTGATTTGATGATAATGTTGCCTGCCAAACTGCCGTTAATTTATTCCAGTTTGAAGAGTACAGAATGGAATAAAGAGAACATGTTCTTTTGTTTGTTACCAATCCTCTCCTTAGCAACATTGAAGTTAGAAAAACTAGATTAAGAACTGCAGCAAATGTCTGCAATGATGATCACAAACAAGCAATAATTTCAAAAAACTAGATAAATAAGAAGTTAATAGAGAGATAGGGTGGATGGAGACAGAGAGAGAAAGAGTTGTCAAGACTATTCTAACTGGTTGATCACATTGAATGGTCAAAATATAAGTTTCTGACCTTGTTAACTGTCAGTCCCCCAAGTATTGGAAATATTGAAGACCACAGTGAACTATATACTCAAATCAACTATACCAATTTTTTTCAGTTCAATCACCCTATGATTTATGTTTTACTTTTACATGTGAGAAAAGGTACATAGGAACAAATATAAAAAATAAAGTAATGCTTACTGAACTTGTTAGCTATGCTCAGTTCAGATTGGGAAACAGGAAGATAGGCCATCTTAGTAGTAGCAAGACTTTAACCCGATAGCAAGGTTGGGAAACCATCTTGGGAGTATTTGAAAAAAATTAATTCCCGGAAAGTAGTTAACAATGTTCATATTTTGGTTGATGTGTTAACCATATATTGACTTAATTAACAGCTTATCAGGTTATTTCTTCCTAGTATGGATATTCTCCCAATCAGTTTTGTCAACTTAAATCAACATCCACTGTCCATATCCACCATAAGAGTGATAAGTTCACAAATGATTCATTATGTAGTCAACATTTCACCTAATATTGATCACAAATGAGACTTTTTCTGACCAATGATTTCTTAGCATGATTTTTGTTATGAGTAATGCCCATTTCAATGCATTTAAGATGCCAAACCTGAATAATATGCCATACACAATACCATTATCCCTTTCAGAAAAAGGAACCGTCATTTCCACTCACTTATGAGAATTTTTTTCAAGCTTTTTATTTTGTTCAAATAAGGAGTTCAAATAGATATCTATAAAGTAAGTGGGTGGGAAAAAAAAAATTTTGTGAACCACATTAAAAATATACCTGAGAATGCGAATAGGCTAATTATAATGCTTAACCACTTTCCTCCATTTGTATAAGTTTGGTGTGAGTGTGTTCAAATGCTTGGTAGCTTTGTATATCCCTGAAAGCAATAGAGATTAAAGTAAGAAGTCCGTATATTCATATACATGATATGTAATATAATCTCAGCAGTCAGTACCTTCCAAGAGAGTTATCTATGACTTCTCAACACAAACGAAATGGGGGTGTACATGTAGTTCTTTGAGATGCAGGGAACAACTTGAACATGAATTTGCTGGACTTGTTTCTAGAGCCAAATCACCAATAGTCCTTGCAGGAGCAAGATCCACCCTTGAAATGGTGGAACCGATTAATGTCACGAACAACAATTTCTCGATTTGTAATGTTTGAAATAAGTTTCATAAAATTATGACAATCACAACAGATGCGTAGGTTTTTAAAAATACGAATCCGTTTCATAGGGCTAGTGCTCATAAGGGCAAAAGCAAGAGCCAACTTCTCACTATGATGAATAAGATGTTCTTTTTTCTCTATGTCAGGGACATTATGAAGCACATGTTCTATTTGCGGGATATAACCCACCGGTCTGAGCTTTTGAACAAGTTCTTCCAATTTCAAATGAATTTCCAGGATGTTTGGATGCAGGCCATCAGACATAAAGACATGTACTTGATTGTCAATCTCTACCCAACTACATCCAGGTTCCTTTTTCACACCCTGGCCGGACATCAAGGCCCTTACTTTTCTTACCTCTCCCCACTTACCTTTGCTAGCAAAAATGTTAGAAAGTAATATGTAATTTGAGTCTGTCTCAGGTTTAAGCTCAAAGATCTTTTCTGCTGCTTGTTCACCAAATTTAACATTTCCATGCTTTGTACATGCACCCAGAACAGTCTCCCAGATTAAGGCATTAGAAGTCAGCTTCATCTCCTCAATAAAGCTTTCAACCTCACCAAATCTTCCAACGCGACTGAGAATGTCGACCATACAAGCATAATGCTCATCCCTTGGACTTATGCCATACATGCTGCTCATGGAGTTGAAGTGCCATTTCCCTTCTTCAATAAGACCCATGTGGCTACATGCATAAAGGACACCTATAAATGTAACCTCATCGGGTAAGTAGCCATCATCTTTCATTGCCTGAAAGGTCTCAAGAGCCTTCTCTCCCTGACCATGCAGAGAGAACCCACATATCATAGTGTTCCACAATACTGTATCACGTCTAATCAATTCCTTGAATATGGTCTCAGCATCTTCTATGCACCCACATTTTGCATACATATCAACAAGTGCACTGGAAACAAACATGTCAGGTAGATGTCCACTCTTAATTGCCATTGAGTGAAGCTGCCTTCCACTTTCAGTGGCAGCTATTTGGGAACAACCACTTAAACAGCCAGCAACAGTGAACTCATTAGGCTTTACTCCTTCTCGCTGCATTAGATTGAAGCATTTAAAAGCCTTCTCTGCTTGATCATTCTGGGCATAACCAGTGATAATTACTGTCCATGTGAAGACATCTCGACTGAGCAACCTATCAAAAGCTATATATGATTCTTCCATACACCTACATTTTGCATACATATCCACAAGGGCTGTCCCAACATATTCATTGCCATCAAGATGGTTTTTTAGAACCTGAGCATGAACTTGCTTCCCAAAGCCTACGTCTGAGAGGCTAGAACAAGACCTTAAAACACTGACAAATGTATACATATTGGGCCTAAAACCTTCTACAAGCATCTGATAGAAAGTCCTGGGTCCTGATTCACAAAAATCATAGTCATGAAATCCAGACAACAAAGCATTCCAAGAAACAATATCTGTTCCTGTCATTGCCTCAAATACACGAGCACCATCATGCACACAACCATTTTTCATGTACATCCTGATGAGGGCATTACTTACTGAGATATCATATTCAAACCCAAATTTAAAAATACAAGCATGAATACTTACTCCATAATGCAAGTCCCCCAATTCAGTGGCAGCACTAACAACACTTGCAAATGTGAATTGGTTTGGTTGAACACCCATATGTCTCATCAAGTAAAACAGCTTAGCTGCTTCTCTGCTGTGCCCCTGCTGATCAAGGCAAGTGATCATAGCACTCCAGGACACTACATCATGATCTTTGATCATATAGAAAATTTTTAGTGCATCATCTACCAGCATACACTTCGCGTACATATCTATAAGACTGCAACCCAAGAATTTATCTAGTTCACAACCACTTTTGATTGCCAGACAATGCACAATCTGGCCATCCCTCAAGTCTCTTGAATTTGCACAACCCTTTAGAACACTAGATAAGGTGTATTTACTGAACTTTACTTCTGATTTTAACATTTTGCCAAACAATCTGAAAACTTCTTTGCCATGACCTGCCTGAGCATGGCCACTAAGCAACACATTCCATAATACTTCGTTCTGCTCTGGCATGCAAAAGAACATCTTATCAGCAAGGCCCATTTCACCACATTTGGCATATAGGTCAACTAGCGCAGACCCAACAAAAGAATCGGATAATGCACCAACCTTAATTGCTACTGCTTTAACCTGTTTCCCAAAATCTATGTTCAAGCACATAGAGCAGGCTTTCAAACAAGTGGCCAATGTGAATTCGTTTGGCCTTATACCTTCCTTACACATCTCACAGAACAAATTTATACCTTCCTTGGCATTGCCTTGAACTACAAAACCTTGAATTAATGCAGTCCAAGATACGACATGTTGTTCAGGCATCTTAGCAAGCACCTGGCGTGCATAAGCTGGACGACCACATTTTGCATAGACATTTATCAGTGAAACCCAAAAGTGAGAATCTGAGTCTACCCCATTCTTTATCTGGTGCCCGTGTACAGCCCTTCCTTCATTCAAAGACTCTTTCAAAGCACAAGTGCGCAACAATGTAGAATACTGTTTAATCCTCTCCTTGCTATTTACGTTTATAGATTCCTGCTCAGTATTCTCTCGGTAAGGCATTGAATTAGTCCTTTTATAACTAGGGGTTCTTCTAGGCATTTTCCATAACCTTTCTTGACTAATTATGTTTTTCCTGTCCACGAAGGCTGAATTGCTTGTGTCCAGTGCAGCACTTGAGGATTTAACTCGAACTGAAATGAGGAGATATTTTGAATTGTTAAAAACCCTGCTGGGTAGTTTAACTGAGAAAGCTTGAAAACGGAAGATAGGCAGCACAAGGACTTGAAAACTGGGTAGGCTCCGCATTTCTGAAGCAACAACTGGGTATTCCATCGAACCATTCGCTTCTAATGAGCTGCACCAGCAACAACTATCAAGTTATCAAACTGTGAAAGAAAAAAGCTTTATTCCAATGGGAGAAGAATCACCATGTACACAGCACAGAGCATGTATTATTAAGGCGGGAAAATAATACATCATACATATCTAAATAGAAGAGTTCCAAGCAAAAAAACAAATCATTGAAAAGAACATCATTCTTCACCTTCAAGTGAAAACAGTTCAATCAATGAAAAGCAGACTAAAAAGTAAATAAGGATTAAGGAGAGCCAGAGTCACCAGACAAAAAACCTTAGGCGCTGCTAAACCTGAAATTGAAAGATGCCTTCTCTCATATGGGTCTTTATCTTTCTGTCTGGTTTGGAGTTTGATAGAATAAATGCTGCAAAAATCGCAGGTAAACTTGGAGCTGGACTAAAGTCTTATGCGCCAGGCATTAGCTTCATTGATGCACAGTAATCGCCCGTCAAGAAGGATGTAGGTTCTAGTTCTAGTGCAGCAGTGCTGGAAGCGGGATGCCTGGAGGTCGGGTCGGGTTGCCCTTATCCAGTTATTCTATATCATTGTCTTCCACACGTCTTCAGTTTATTTCGGTCTTTCTTGGGAAGGATTTTGGTAAACAACAATTTTCCTCCTCACGTCCAAAAAAAATATCAAGTATTTTAGATATTTAAGTTAAATGTTCCTATTTATTATTACTATTATTATATATATATATATATATATATCTTTCAGATATATAATTTTATTTATTATTAATAAAGAATATCAGAATTTTATATGCATACTTTTTAATTTTATGAAATTTTATGAAGGTATTAAATATAAAAAACCTCAAATATATAAAATTTTATATTTTCGTATTTTCTGCCCATAAGAATTTAGTTCAATTGATTAAATCAAATTACATGGACTAAAAGATCTTGAAAATACATTTTATCTTTAGAAAAGTTGGATTTCATAGCTGAATTTTCTCTAACCTCTTTCTCAAAATTGAAAAAAAATAAACTATATATCTACACTAATATATATATGTGTTTAAAATAAGCTTTACTAATATATTAATTTTATTATAAAGTTCCTATATTATTTTTGAATTATATTCTACTATTTTGATTAATTAGTAAAAAAAAATATTATCAACTCTCACTCTTTTGAAAAGGAAAAAAAAATCTCACTCTTATATTTTACATTATTCATCATATAAAATATAAAAAATATAAAAGTAATTTGAGAAAAATTAAATTAATTATATTTTTATTTTTAAATAATAAACAATAAAAAAAATATATATACACTCTAAAAAAAAAGTGTAAATTAGCACACTAATAAAAAATTACGTGGGTATTTCAATAAGCCTCCAGATTGAATCAGAGGAACAAAAATCAAACCCAAAGCCATAAATCAGAGCTACGTCCAAGATTGAGGAATTTAAAACCATACAGAAACTATATCCAAAGTCTAAAAAACAGAACCCACAACTAGAAACTTTATTCAAAGCTCAAGAATCTGAAACCCACAACCAGCATTTATAACTACAAGCAAAAATGGAAGCTCACAAGAAACACAAACACAGAAAATCACAATAACTCCCAATCAGATTTTAAGCAAACTGAGACAAGGAATTCAACCCAAAATCAGAACCCAGATGACGCAAAGGAAAAAATGAACATTAATCCACAATAAGAAAAACTAAAAAAACAGACTATCCAAGAGGTGATAAAGATTACCCGCTGTGGAATCCTTCACTGTCGAGACTGATAGCTCAATGGAAACCCCTAATCCGCCTTGGCTGAGTGTGTGGTGGCTTCGGTTTGCTAGTTCGCAGGCTTCTCAACGATGGCGCACTTCTATGGACGTTCCACGGTGAACTCGTGGTGGCTCTGGGGCGGCTGTGTGCTTCGGACCTTCGGTGATGGAGGAAGAGAGAAAGGGCAAGGGAGATGGCCAAAAGTTGAGACGCTGTGGGGGCGGCTGTGAAGAAGACGATGGGTCTGTTCTGCTCCAATGGTGGGTCTGAGAGGAATCGGCGATGTAGGAGAAGGAAGAGAAAAGAAAAGAAGGGGGCTACGTGATTCTGGAGCTATGGATGATAAAAATATTTCAGTTGCACTTACTAATATCGCACTGTGCAAAATATCTCATTCTATTTAACATAAAATATAAGTATTTGGAATTACCCTACGTCAGCCATATTTTGGATCTACACACAAAGAACAGAAGAGAAGAGATTTTACATATTACTTACTATGCATAACAACGTCAATGTCAAGATCTACCATGATCTCTTCTATCAACTTGTCACTTTATCAAACAATAAATTCATAATTAAAGTGATGATCATGTTATGCATAAAAAATTATAGAGAAAGAATCAAAACATACCAACATGTTTATAATACAAAATGTGATAACTCTCACTGATTTAATGAATTTAGGCTTCCAACAATCCCATGCGGACACATGCTCTTGAAACACACATATGGGTAAGCCTTTCGTAGGTGGGTCTGCCTACATGTTGGCTGTAGGCTATATTTTAATAGCGATGAAAGACTCTGTAACTTTTTCTTTAATAAAATAAAACTTGATATCAATGTGTTTGGAGCGAGAACTACTCCTAGTGTTCTTAGAGAAAGATACAGCTGCGGAGTTATCATAATACAATTTCAGCGGCCTTGAAATAGAGTTTACAACTCCCAATACTGAAATAAAATTCCGCAGCCATATTGCATGACAAGTGGCCTTATAACACACTATGTATCATGCCTCCATTGTGGAAGACGTTGTTAGTGTTTGTTTAACACTTTTCTATGAAATAGCTCCACTAACCATCATAAAAATGTATCCAGAAGTAGATCTTTTATCATCGACATAGCCTCCATAATAAGCGTCTGCAAAACCAACTATTTCAAGTGTATTTGTCACGCCCCATTTTAGGACACGTGACCGGCGTAGGAAATCACATTTCAGGTAATTACCTACCAGCCTAAAATACTCATGCAATTTATATCATTTACACACATCTTTAAATGAATAATAAAAATTAAATATACTTTCATAAAAATTTATTAAGTCAATAATTTATTAAAAATTTCGGCAGAGTTTTTCCTAAAATATGGACTATCCAAAGGTACAAATCTGTGAAAAACAATAAGGTGGACATGCCTACCATCAATCAGAAGCCTCAGTGGCTTAAACAGAAAATAGCAAATGGTCCAACATGGACTGTATCCACTAACTACATATAAACTATGCATTATTATTTACAGGCCAATACCCTTATTCAGAAAATGCAAAAGAATGCAACATATCCAACAATGTCCACTATCCATTAAAATACTCAACTTTTATTTAGTGTTGCCTACCAATTTAATCAGCGAGTTCAAAGGGAGCAGACGGGGCTGAAAGAATATCACTAGTGACCTGATCTGAAAATGTTAAAATTTGAGGGGTGAATCCACCGACTCAGTGAATGAAAATTCAGACTTACCAATTGATACATGACCTCCCAGGTATAAAGTGCATTACCAGTTAAATCATGTGGAACTTCATTTTAGTACTTAATAATTTCAATATATAATACATCTAATGCACCTTACATATGGAAGTAAAATAATTTATATCTCACAATAATATTTAATAATGTAAAATTTAAAGAGAATACTATGTCAAGTAATACTTCAATAAAAATACCAATTCCTAGGATTCATAACAATATAAGGGGAGAACCTAAACTGAGAAAACAATATTCCCACTCCAGAGGATAAATCTCAACTAGAGGGTAACTCGATTCTCACATTGAGGAATTGTACTCACCGAAGGGAAATACTAAATTTCCTATTCTCTTCCGGAGCATTCTCATCTAAAAGAACCATTCATAATAAAACTCAATATTCTGTCAGGAACTGCACTCACTGACAGAATTACCATTTATCAAGAACTGTCCTCACTGATAAAGGTTATGACATAGGTGCACCTAGTGGTTCTACCACCACTCTACTATAGATCCTAGAATATAGTTCTAAACCACTTTCATAAATATCATACCACTTATGTTTTCTCATAATCATTATGAGAAACAATTCATTTTGTGGAACATCAAAATAAATTTTCACACACACACACACACACACA
>JASKGM010069992.1:0-16255 GCA_034509205.1 Ceratonia siliqua
TGTCACTGAAAATTTAAGATTTTGTGACGCAATTAAAAAGTCGTCACTAAAAGTTGTTAACAACTACATTTAGTGACAAAATTTAAAAGTCGTCACAAAAAACCTTTTTTTAGTGACGACTTTTAAGTTCGTCACAGAAAAATCGCCACTGAAAGTCCATTTTCTTGTATATATATATATATATATATATCCATGGTTTTCATACCAGAGGTGAGCTAGTGGTATAACCATATCAGACACATGAATAGCAAATGACTTGAGTTATTTATGTGTTTTGTTGAGATAAGGATGAATTTTGACTCTAGCATAAATCTATAAATATTGAATGTGTGAAATAATAGAAAGTTGAGGATTTTAGTTGCACGGTAAGCTACACACATAGCATTAGCATATGTATTATAAGTTATTTTCGTATATTTATCATTTTCTTGAAAGGAATTACCAGTGTCTATATATATTTTTGAAATTAAGATGTGAAGTATTTTATGAATGGATGCAATGATATGCTTTACAAAGAATGATATACTTTACAAAGATTCTGTTATGAAAATAAAAATTCCAAGTAATTCAAAGTTACAAATCCTAGTTCCAATTTCTCAATTCCAAATTAAATCAAGTAAATAATGGGGTATCCTATAGAGTTCCATGGAAGAATCTAAATGATCCACTTCCAAGACTCAACTCAACTGGAGGGGAAACAAATATCTCCCCCACGAGACTCAACTCAACTGAGGGGAGGATCTTTTAGGACTAGCTCAACTAGGGAGTATGAGAGTGATGGCTCTACACTCAACCTCTAGGACTCAACTCAATCGAAGGAAAGTAGAGTAACCAAACCCTCTAATGGGACTCAACTTAATTGGCAGAGGTTGCAAACTAGGTGCACCTAGTGGTTCCACCACTATACAATTATGGATCCAAAATAAAAACAATGAATTCTGAAACAAAATAACAACGTAGCACAATGAGCACATATGACCTCACAAATCATCAAATACAGGGATTTTCGAAAAACCAATATATTTATAACAAAAAGATACTAATCCAATCAAATGTGAGAAATCATAAAATCTCATGATATTCAAATAAAACTGGTGATACATATGGTTTATTCAAAAGAAAGAAATGAAGATAAACTATTATGTGGAAAAGAAGAAAACAAACATATGCATCATGTCATGTTAACACCATACATGATCCTCACCATGTAATTTAATATCCTCTCCCATGAGTATAACTGCATGGAGTTTATTTTGTAGAAATATATGTATAATTGTCCTGATCTTTTTTCTAGATTTTCGTATTTATTACTTTGGATTCCTTTTTATTTATTACTTTTTATTTATTACTATTTTCCCCTATGCCCATGTCACGCTTAGCTTTCTCAGTTCCCCTATGCCCATGTACACAAATTTCTTTTTACCCAAATACTTTAATGCCTGTGCAAGTTCCTCGAGCACTTCCCACTATTCTTGTTAATGCCTATTAGCATCCCCTTCCCCATAAATTTACTGAGTTCCCTTCCTACATATCCTTACCTACTCTCAAGAGTGTCATGTTATGCTATGAGGGAGAGTTTTCTCACTTTAAACCCTTCAAACTGGAATCCACATATCTGGAACTCTTTGGGTCCAACCATTGTTTTTGAATCACTATCTAAGAGACTGAAAAACAATACCCAAAACAACTTTAGCATTAGGTATCATTTAGGTAAATTTTTTTTTACTCAAAATAATGAAAAAGTCACAAAATGGGTTGTCACAACATGATGGCCGATGAAAAGCTATTATTTTATGACTTTTGGGCGCATAAGGAAAAACACAAAGAAAAAAATAGAGTCACTACCAATTAATTAAAAGGATAATTGGGATCCTTAAAAAAATAAAGGAAAACTGGCCCTCAGAACCAAGGAAGCGTTCAAGAGTCTAATTACATGTGGGGAAGGTGTTAGGCACCCTATAACGTCTATCTCTAAGGATAGTTACCCTAAATTGCTTGTGCTTAAAAAATTTAATGTATTTAGTTTACCCTTTTTATTAATATGATCATAAAGGATGAAGATAGAGAAAGAAATAACTAGACCTGGTTTATTAAGTAAGTTCCTACGTACTACAAAAGGGATCAAGACCAACGTAGTTCGAGATTTGATAAATTGATTAAGTGAAAAGAAGTTAGGACATTAGGGAAATTAAATTTTCAATTAAAGCCTGGATAGCAAATTGGAACTTTGGGGATAATATACCTCCACTGAATGTCTTAGAAAAGTTAAGATTTTGGGAAAATAAAATTCCATTGAAAGCTTATGAAAATTAAGACATTAGGGAGGTTAACCTCTACTGAATGCCTATGAAGGTAAGGACATCGGGGAATATAAAATTCCACTACAAGCCCATGACAAATAGGACAGGACTTCGAGGAACTTAAACTTCCACTAAAAGCTATAAAAGGAAGAGTCAGGACTTTGGGGAAGTTGAACCTCCACTAGAAGCTTAGGAAAAGAAAGAGGCAGGACTTCAGGGAAATTAAACTTCCGCTAGAAGCCTATAATGTTGAGAATGAAATGTCAAAAAATGGTGAAAACTTACTATTCCTAATCAAAATCTAATTCCTATAAATTTGAGACAAAACTGGAATTTCTAAAAATACAGGGTCAAAATGAAATTACCAAAAGTATTAGGGTCAAAATGAGATTTCTCAAAATATTGGGGCTAAAATCTAATTTCTAAAAGTATGGGTGTTAAAATGAAATTTCTCAAAGTATTGAGGTTAAAATTGAAATTATGAATTCGCCTCACTTCTGTTGAAAAAATCATTTAGAAGAGTATTGGTCTTTTCCTTTAAGTATATTTTGCAAATATTCAATTAGGCCATTAGAGCCATGTAGGAAGAATTGGGCCTTAAACCCCTTTTCGAAATTACTCAATTGGGCCTTTGGAACCCAATCCCATTTTTCACTTAGAACTTATGTCTTTATTTCATGGGCTTCCTTTAAAAGTCACTCACTCAAACTTTTCTTTCTTTTTCATTTTTTTTTATTGAATAGGAGTTCTGAGTGTTGGACCCATTTTCACCACCTCACCCTAGTATTGGATGAAACACCCTTTATTGTTAAATGAGTATAAGAATATCCAATGAGCCCTACATTAAAAATCAAATTAACTAATAATACCCTCAATATATAATGGAACAAATACTAAAAAGCATACCTTACCCCTAATTTATTAGCTTTTCAAAGTTCCCCATTCACAACATAGAGTTTCCCTATACCATAGAAGCTTAATCTGTTTCTGTAAACGGTTAAATATCATGCAAGTTGGCCAACACCCATACTAGTATAGTATGCAGATTTATTTTAGAATAACATGGCTTATAGAACTAACATCTAATGGTTACATATGCCATAGAGAATAAGAGAATCCATAAACAAGTTACTTAATGTTAAAAGATAAATTTCTAACTTAAACCAAAGTAATTTTAACTAGACTTTATCTTGAAGTTGTCTCCAAATTCTTTAGGAATCAATATGGAAGATCTAAACAAGTCAAAGAGTCCATAATTATCCCAAGAAATATAATGAAATGTTCAAATAAGAATTTGCTTGAAATAACCATGTCATGATAGAACCAGTTTGACTATTAACCAAACAAAATCACTCAAGATGTCAAGCATACCAAAGCGACAGTGAATAGAAGCCAAAAGAAGCCAAGATTTCCAAGAAACCATTTTCAACTCACATAAAACAGTTCCCCAAAAATTTACCTGGGAATTGAATATGAAAGCCTCAGTTTTCAATAAAAAAAAACTCAGGTGTACATTGTAAGGTTTGAACCATGAAACTATGAATATTCCAAAACTACACCTAGTTAAAGCAGAATTCATTTCAATGTAGCTCAAGCTATTTTTAGAACCAGCAGTACTTAAAGAGTCAAGTAAGCAAGCTAGTGCACCAAGACACATATTCTTCCATGTAACTAAAATGTGGCTCAAACAGCATGGTGTCAAACTTATAGCCAGTGTAAGGTGTAAGGAAGATAACCTTCTTTCAACACCAATGTCTTACTAAAATTGAATTGGAAAGAGAATGCCATAAACAAATACACTATTCCCTAGCTTCAGATCAATCATGAGGCACTGTAAATACTGTACCCCCTTAAACCCCATGACAACAGACAATCGATAGAATTATCAAGAAAACATTAGGCACAATTGCAAACAACAATTCTACAAAGAAATCAGCCTAATATATATTTGCTATCATTGAATCAGAGAAAAGAAATAGGGGGAAAGGGTCCACTACTAGGCTATATTTAGAGCTAGCAAACACCGAAACCATAACAACAACAAATCATTAAATTGGTCGTAAGAAAGGAATTCGATTTGCTAGACAACTAAATAATAATCTACAATAGTTTTCTTCATCACTGCACTAAAATCATGCACTCTTGAAATATTGAGATTCTATTAGAAGAAGGAATCCTGAAACCAATGCCTTATATGAATTGATAGTAGGCGAAATCATAAGAACTAATTACCAATTCAGACAAATCTAAATGGCATAAACCTTTGATATGAAATTTTTAGAATACTCTGTTGTCCCTCGTTAATCTTGACTAGCTCTTTATTCCTTTGTCTTCTTTGATTTCTATTTCGTGCCTTTTTCTTTCTGCCTTCCTTCTATTCCAGTTTGCTACTGGGCTCCAAATGGAACGAACCAGGGGAGAGGGGAATGGTTGTTGGAAGATGCAGAGACTCAGAAAGAGGAAAGCAGAAAATAACGTAAGGTGCTAGGGTTTCAAGAGGGAAAGTGCAGAGGATAAGGGGAAAACAACGTGATGGCTGCATGTTTGTAGTTGTGTGGTATAGAAGGCCTGAAGAATACGGTGCCATAAGTAGAGAAGAGTAGGGAACGCATGACATGGGAGACCAACGGCTGGAGTAGAAGAAGGGATATACGCGAATGTTAGAGAAGGTCAGCATACAGCTAAGGTTTTTTGGTTAGATGAAGATGAGTGTGGTTTCGGGTTGTGGGTCAGAGAGGTTGGGCCTCGATTATGGGTTGCTAATGGGTTGGGTGTGAGAATTGGTCTGTTAACGAAAAAAAAAGGTGGGCTAAAAAATGTAATTAGGCTTTATCATCTACTTTTCGTATTTTCTCATTTTTTTGTAGCTTTTATGAATTAGAAAGGCAACTTTAGATATATTTATTATTACTTATTGTTTTATTATTTTATTATTATTTTATACTTTTTTTTATTTGTCTCCTATCTTATTTTTGGTTCTATTTAAATTGCTTAGACAAAATCAAGTGTTTACAGTTGCCCCTCTTTACTTGCTTCTTAATGGGAAAATGAAAAACTGATGATTTTTTCAAATTTACCTATAAAGAAAAAGTAAAGATAAAAAAGACATATTTTGTCCTGAAGCGAGATTAATGACAAAATTTTAAGTTAAAGTTGACAAAGGATAATTTAGTGTGCCAGATGTAAAGCTAGGTTTAAAGGGGCTATCAAGTAAACTTGAAGGCTTTAACGTGGATTTAATTATCTTGTTAAGTGAGATTGGAATGGCAGAATTGACGTACGTAGTAAATTGAGGAAATTGGTGTGGAAAAATCAACATACACAGTAAATTGAGGAAACTAGTACAGAAGAATTGACGTATGTAGTAAATTGAGAAAACTGGTACGAAAAAATTAACATACATAGTAAATTAAGGAAATCTATACGGAAGAATCAACGTACATAGTAAATTGAGGAAACTGGTACGGAAGAATCGACGTATCTAATAAATTGAGGAAACTAGTATGAAAGAATCGACATACACAGTAAATTGAGAAAATCGGTATGGAAGAATCGACATACATAATAAATTGAGGAAATCAGTATGGAAAAATCAATGTACACAGTAAATTATGGAAACTGGTGCAAAAGAATCAATGTACACAGTAAATTGAGGAAACTGGTATTAAAGAATCGATGTATACAGTAAATTAAGGAAATCAGTACAGAAGAATCAACGTATACAGTAAATTGAGGAAACTGGTACGAAAAAATTGACATATATAGTAAATTAAGAAAATTGGTATGAAAGAATTAACATACGCAGTAAATTGAGAAAACCAGTACGAAAGAATTGACATATGCAATAAATTGTGGAAACTGGTATAAGAGAATTGACATACGCAGTAAATTGAGAAAACTAGTACAGAAGAATCAATATACATAATAAATTGAGGAAACTAGTATGGAAGAATCAATGTACACAGTAAATTAAGGAAACATATAAGAAAGAATCGACGTACGCAGTAAATTAAGGAAACCAATAAGGAATAATCGACGTACGTAGTAAATTAACAAAACTAGTACAGAAAAATTGATATACACAGTAAATTGAGGAAACTAGTACGGAAGAATTGACGTACATAGTAAATTGAGGAAATCGGTACGGAAGAATCAAGGTACATAGTAAATTGAGAAAACCGATATGGAAGAATTGACGTATGTAGTAAATTGAGGAAACTAGTACAAAAAAATTGACATACATAGTAAATTGAAGAAATTGGTATGGAAGAATCGACATACACAGTAAATTGAGGAACCTGGTACGGAAGAATTGACGTATGCAGTAAATTGAGGAAACTAATACAGAAGAATTGATGTATGCAGTAAATTGAGGAAATCAGTATTAACCAAATTTAATAATGGTATGGCACAAAAAAATGACTTACCTATGATGCATTTAAAAATGCACACTAAATATGATGATAATGTAAATAAAGATAGCATGGGACAGAATTACCTCTTTTGCAAGTTTTTTTTTTCTTTTTAAAATGTATATCGAGATCCCCAAGAAAGGCTTGCTAAGCGTGTTCTCTTTTCGCCACTTCCTTGTACTTCTCTGTAATTCTTTCATTGGGTAGATCAGAAATGCTTATCTAGGATACCAGGGCACTGTGATCCCATATTTAGAACTTATCCCTTTGGAGAAGGTTTTAGGGCCTGACTAATCCTTCCTAAGGGGATCTGGCCGTTTTTTCCATGAGTCACCACTGATCACACCAAAGCACGCCAAGGTGATATGTAGTTCAAACATTTATTTTAAATAAGATTTAGATATTATCCAAGGAAAGAAATAATTAAGACGAAAGTCGATTAGATGAATATAACTTCTTTTTTCCAACCGAGATGTGTTGATCAAAAGGTCAAAATTACAAATTCCCCTATTTTGGATGACCAAATGTTCAAACAGCAGAAAGAAAGTATTAAACAAAATGTACTCTTAAGTACTGAACCTTCATAGGGCCGTTATACAAACTAGAAAACAAAGACAAAAGAATTTTGTCTCAACTAAATTCCTCAGTGTCCATAAACTTTTGATTCTCATGTCATGGCTGATATGTATTCTTGGACCTCTTTGAAGAAAGTAACATCGGAGCCAACAATCACCTTGCAAATTTTTTCCAATTCTAATCTATCTTGATTGCCCCAGCTTTGACTCATGAATTCCCATTGACTTGAGCATTATACTTACCACTTAAGTCACCCCTTTGGGTTTTCGACTTAGGGTTTTTTTTTTTGTCGAACTTTTGCTTAGGTTGCCTTTTGGGTTTTTAACTTAATGGCTCTTTTTCATTCAAGCATAATATCACTTAACCGCATTAGAATTGATTGGTCTAGCTGATTCATGCCCATCCATGTCAATGAGAACTAAGGTTCTGCCTGAAAAGGCTTGCTTGTCAATGTATGATCCTTTATATACGGGAAGCTCATTTCCCATGGCGTCTTCTTGATTAGGTAGTATTTTCTGAAGCACTAAATCCCCAGTCTGGAATTCTCGAGGGCACACCTATTTGTTAAGGCTCAAGCCATTCTTTTTTGCTACGATTGTCTATGGCATATGGTGAACAATTGCTTTTCCTCTATTAGATTTAGCTGCTCATAACGAGTTTCAACCCATTCAGTTTCTTCAAGCTGTGCTTCTACAAGTACCCTTAAAGATGGAACTTCTACCTCAATCGGTGTCATTGCCTCCATCCCGTATACCAACGAATACAATGTTACCTGGGTTGATGATCTCATGCAAGTACGGTATGCTTAGAGTGCATATGGTAATTTTTCATGCCCATCCTTGTAATTAACCACTATCTTTCCTAATATTTTCTTGAGGTTCTTATTGGCCACTTCTACTGCCCCATTCATTTGTAGTTTGTATAGCACTAAATTGTGATCTTTAATCTTGAATTGTTGACATAGCTTTTTGACTTCGAAGCCATTCAAATTTAGTGAAATGTCGATGATTATTCTCTCTAGTACTCCATACCGACATATCATGTTGAGCTTAACTAATTTCAGAAACACTTTTTGAGTGATTGTAGCATAAGATGTCATTTATTGAAGTAATCAATGGCCACCAAAATGAAGCGGTGCCCATTGGATGCTTTGGGATTGATGAGACCGATAACATCTAAACCCCACATACAGAATGACCACAGGGCTGTTAAGTTATGTAACGAAAATAGTGGAGCATTAATTTGATTTGCATAAACTTGACACTTTTGGCAATGATTGATACAATCCTTCTCTATAGTAGTCTAATAGTAGCTACACCTTAGAATCTGATGGGTCATCACGTGTCTGTTAGTGTGTGACGCACAGGTACCCTCGTGTATTTCTGCCATGATTGTCTGTCTTCCTTGTTATCCATGCAAAGAAGTAACATCCCATCACTCTTTTGTATAGGATTTCTCTGCTCAAAAATAAATTGGCCGCTAATCACCTAATGGTTTTCTTATCATTCTCATCGATATTATTAAGTCTGGATATAATGTTTGATGTCTTCATACCATGGTTGTTCCACGCTTTGTTCGATATTGAGACAATATGCTGGATTATTGGTGACCTGACATTAATGTATAAGACTTTACTCACTTGGTCCAACTTGATCATAGCGGTCAACGTTGCCATTGTATTGGCAAATTGATTCTTATCCCTGGTCATATATGTGAAGAAGATTTCTTCAAATTCTTTGATCAACTCAATTAAATATTTTTGATATGGTACTAATTTTTCATCTCGTGTTTGCCATTCTCCCTTAACTTGGAAAATAATGAGGGCAGAATCACCAAATACTTCTAGCTTCTTTATGTTCAAGGCTAGAGCTTCTTGCAGCCCATTAACGTAAGCTTCGTATTCGGTGGTATTGTTTGTACAATCAAAATATAATTTTATGGCGACTAGGAACTGCTTTCTTTTCAGGGAAATGATGAAAACTCTTAAGCTGTTCCTATGTACATTTACTGCCTCATTGAAGTACATTTTCCAATTTCCTTCCTCCTTGGATTCCTTAGCATTTAGAATGCCTTCGTCTGGAAATTTGGAATCCACTAAATGTTGTTCGTTCACTGGGTTATCTGTCAAATGATTCGTAATGACACTTCCTTTTACTGCCTTGGCTGTGGTGTATTTGGCTTGCCATTTGCTGAATTTTCTTGATAGGTGAGGTATTTCAAAGACATATTTCAATTAGTCAATTCTAGAAACCAATAAGATAGTTTAGTAGGCCATATATTGAAGAAGTCTTATGGCAGTCTAAACAAGAGCACAACTTGTCCCTTCAATTGAAATATATCTTTTGCATTCATTGAACTTCTTACTTAAGTAGTAAATTTCCCTTTCCTTGCTGCTATTTTTCACGGGTTAAGTAAGCATCGTTCCCATTGATGTTGGCAGAACAAAAAGATATAATAGTAAATGTCTACTTGGAGTGGGCGATATTAAAACCGGTAGAGTTCGCAGGTAAGATTTCACTTTGTTTAAAACTTCTTAGCATTCCTCATTCCATTCTCTAGGGTTGTGCTTTCTCAATAATTTAAACATTGGTTCATAAGTGTGAGTCAAATTGGCGATGAACCTGGAGATGTAATTGAGCCTTCCATGGAAGCTCCTGACCTCTTTCTCTGTTCGCGGTGAAGGCATATCTTGAATAGCCTTAATTTTGTTAGGGTCAATTTGGATTCGCTTTTGGCTCACAATGAAACCCAGCAGCTTCCCTGATAAAGCCCCAAACATGCATTTATTGGGGTTTAAATGAAGCTTGTATTTTCTTAATCGTTCTAATAACCTTCTTAGTATTACCACATGCTTTCCTCACCATTGGATTTGGCCACTATGTCATCCATGTACACTTCTATTTCTTTATGTATTAAATCATGGAATAAAGCCACCATAGCCCTTTGATAAGTAGCTCCTGTGTTTTTGAGGTCAAATGACATTAGTCTATATCAATATGTTCCTTATTGAGTGACAAAAGTTGTTTTCTCCTTGTTCGCCTTATCCATACGAATCTGATTATACCTTCAATAGCCATCCATAAATGAGTATCTGAGGTTAACTGCTATGTTATCTACTAACAGATCAATGTGAGACAAAGGAAAATCATCCTTAGGGCTTGCTTCATTCAACTTCCTATAGTCAACACACATCCTTATCTTTCCGTCTTTCTTGAGGACAGGTACTATATTTGCTACCTACTCCGAGTATTGAGCTACTTCAATAAAATCGGCTTCTATCTGTTTCACTACTTCTTCCTTAATTTTCAAGGACAGCTCTGATCTCATTCTCCTCAATGTTTGCCTTGTAGGAGTATAATTAGGGTTTAAAGGAATTTTATACATTGCTATTTAGAGGCTAAGACCCGGCATGTCTTGGTAGGACTAAGCGAAAGCATCGATGAATTCTTTGAGAATCACAATCATTTGCTCATTTTCTGTGTTATTCATAAGCTTGAGTTCTTTCCTGTTCTCTTATGTTCCTAGATTTATTATTATGATTTCCTCATTATAGGGACCCATTCCTCTTTTGGATGAATCAATTATCTTGGCAAATCTTTCTACTGTTTCTTTATCTTCTTCATCGCAATCAAACATATCAATTTCAACATGAGAATCAATTATTGGAGATTCAGTAATTTCATAATGGTGAGGATTTTGGGAGGAAACAAATTCCCTGAATCACGATAATGAAAACAAATTAAGAACATTAGCATGTAAAAAAAGAACAAAAAAAGGAATAAGAGAAGTGGCAAAATTACCAAATATTTTATTTCTTTGGATAATTAAAGTCCATCATTTTAAGCAATGTTCTATATGACCTTGGACATCAATCAAGTGAACTAAAAAGTTCTTTGTTTTTTGAAACTAAATATTACTCTAGGGTGCATATGTCTGGGATTGGCTTCGCATCCCAATTGTCAAGTGGCTAGCCCCCATGGCCTAGCCTTATTTGACTTCTGTGACCTTCTCCACTACCTAGAGTATTCACATCCCGGTCTGGCTGTATGACATAATGTGTTGATGAAAAAGTGTTGTGTATATGAGGTATGCCTCTACCGCTTCTCTTCTCAGGCTAGAATTTATACCCCAAACCCTAGCGGCCAATGTTCGCTATAACCTTAATAGGTGTAGGTATGCCTTGCAGGTTTCGGCTTAAAGCTTTTTCTGGCTAATACCCGCTCTTGGTCATGATCTCTCCCACCACATTCCTGGGTTTAGTAGCTTGCTCGCTTATAGTTGTCTTCTTCGAAAATTTCAAAGCTTGAAAGGAATTCCCCAAGTCTTGAACAATGGCTTCGACATAAGGGATTGATGGTGGTTTGGAAATTAGCATTTCTTCCTTACTCTAGATAGATATAACCTTCTTTCCCTTGATGAATTTGAGCCTTTGGTGCCATAAAGAAGGCACGGCTACCTCCGTGTGAATCCAGAGTCTTCCTAGTAATAGTGTATATGAAGGCTCAATATCCATAACCTGGCATACTGCCTGGAAAGTACTAGAACCGATTTCCAGTTTCAAGGTGACATAACCCTTAACTTCCCTCATTGTGCCATCGAATTCCTATACCACGAGGTCGCTAATCTACATGTTTCCTATATTGATAAGCAATTGTAATAGGGTAGAGTTTGGCAAAATATTCAGGGATGAACCATTATCTACTAACACATTTAAAGCGATACACCCCTTACATTTTACTGTAATGTAGAGAGCCCTATTATGATTGCTTCCTAACGTGCTTAAATCTTCTTCTGAAAAGGTGATCATATTGGACACCCTCACATAATTTACTAAGTCTTCAAATTTCTCCGGGGTGACAGTGGGAGCAATGTAGACTTGATTCAACACTTTCTACAATGCTTTCCTATGCGCCTCCGAATTGAGAATCAGCAACAATAATGAAATCTTGGCTGGCATTTTCCCTAGCTATTCTATAATATTGTATTCACTTTGTATCATTATCTTGAGGAACTACTCCTCTTGACTGATATTCGACTCTGATACGACCTCCATTATTATTTCCTTAACCTTGTTTTTTATTTTTGGATTTTCTAGGGCATAGACTCTGCCACTTTGAGTTACATTTCCCGCCACTAGGTGGTTTGTATTGTTATCTTCTTGCTCTAGTGGTGGATCTGTAGTTGTTATAAGGTTCTAAATGGTCACTGTTGGGTTGTATACCCAAGGGATCACTTTGTTACTTTCGTAAGGGAATGGGGTCTGTGCATTGATTACATAACTAGAGTTGGCATAGTATTTTCCAGTGGTATTTTTTGTGCTGTGAGAGTCAGGTTTGGTGAAGAACTTTTCTTTGCTAATCACAACGATCTCTAGTGTTTTTTCTTTCCTTGAGAATTATATGGCTACCAAGGTAATCCATCTTTGTAGGACGAGTTGGAATACCTTGTAGTGTTCTATGTTATACCCCTTGACTGATCGATGATAAACACAATGGGCATTTTTGTTAAGATACTCCTTATTTGACCCTTCCTCCATGGGTTGCCCTATATCAAATCCTACTGAATTTAAATTCTTGAAGATTTAATACTTGGCCTTTTTTACTTCTAACACGTTTCTTATGAACCCTTATCCTTCTAAGATGGTGCCAACTTGATTATTTTCTGGATAATTGGGAAGGGGATTGGTGTTGATATTGGGGTTTATATAGTTCATCTTCATGGCCCCGATCTTGATTAGCTTCATGACTTGTCTTTAAAATGTCTGATAGTTTTTTATCGAGTATCCTGCTACGCCATAGTGATATATGCATTGTTCATTTAGTTTATACCATGCCGGGTAAGGGGGTTGAACTGGTTCGGTAGGTACTGGGTTAATGAACTGGCTGTTAAATAACTTATTGTATAATCCTATGTTGGTCAAATGGTTGAGTTTTGATTCCATTTATTCTGCTAGAAATTATTATGTCCTTGTGCAGGCATTTACCTTTGATTATAGTTGGACTAGTACCCTTGATTCCTATTTTGGTAATAGGGATGAGAGTTATTCTGGTAGTTCTTTTGGTTGTCTTGCACATAACCAACCTCGGGCTCCTTCTTTTTCTGAGTAAAGTCTTTCTTTTGGTTCAATCCATTGGAATCATTATTTCTGACTTGAATCTTTCCATTTGCAATTAAAACTTCTATTATTTCCCCTACCCTAATAAGATTGGATAAATCATTTAAGGAACTTCCTGTCATGAGCCCCATGTATAGAGATCTCACGGTTCCCAAGAAATATGAATGTTTCAAAATTTACCATTGGGGGTTAGACCTCAAAAACCAGGTTTCTCCATTTTTGAGCATACTCCTTGAAAATTTCTTTCTCTTACTTTTGCATTACTTGCAGTTACTCCCTAGTTGGGGCTGTATCAAGGTTGAACCGCTATTGCTTAAGGAATATGTCGGCTAGATCCTCCCAACCATTGATCCTAGAATGATCTAGCATCATATACCATTGTAAAGCGGGACCTGTTAAGCTCTTATGAAAGAAGTTTAGAAACAAATTTTCATCGTCCCCAACGACCAGCATTTCAGTGCACTTAAGTGATATTGGGGGTTAGTATTTCCATCATACTTTTTGAAGTTATACATTTTAAAATGTTTCGGGATGGTAACGTCAAGGGTCAGCCGTAATTCCTTGGCACTGACCTCTCCAAATGCCCCCATTCACTGTAGAGCATGCAGTTTCTCTTCAAGAAGTTGAACTTGTTCAAAAACTTTCCATTCCCTTTCCATTTCTCCCTCTTTTGTAGGAGAAACAATAGGCACATGATCAAATCTAAATGTGCCGTGCAGAGCCACATTCCCTTCACCTAGGGAGAATGTGGCTATTGGCGATGGCTGTGGGGTGTTATTGGCTATTCTTGGGGTTTCTATGCCTATCCAATATGGAAAGTCTTTTGCTGTGGCGGGGGAGTTTCTTTGCTCCTCATATTCTCTGTCATTAATTCCATGAATTTGGACATTTGTTCTTGCAACTAGTCGGTGCGGTCTTTTAACCTCTGGATATTTTTCGCATTAGACATTTCGATTAACATAGAGACTGACCTAGTACATATTTGACGGACAAATTAGGAATGCTTAGCTGGACCTTTCCTTGGGGGTGCAATGATGAAATGATCATTAAGGTTTGGCCCTGTTTGTGTTCAAACTATATTTTATAGCAAAGATTGGCATTAAAGATCTGTCTTTGACCACGTTCCTATTGAGGGTATAATACCCTACAACAAAAATCAAGGTATGCAATATACAAGGATCCATATCACGTAAATTTCGTTTTAAGAGAGATTCAGGTCCTACGTTTTTTTGAAAGTAAAATACTTGGATAGATAAACATAGTTCGTGAACACCCAAGGAAGTTTTAAATTGTCATGTGGGTGTCACCCTAATTGTGTCTTCATTTACACTACTCGAGGAATCATGATAACGTTTAACCCATGATTTGAGTAAGAGTCCAGAATTATCCTAAGTAATACAATAAAATGTTCAAATATGAATTTGCTGGAAATAACCATGTCATGACTGAACCAATTTGACCATTAACCAAACAAAATCACTCAAGATGTTAAGCATATTAAAGCAACAGTGAAAAGATGCCAAAAGAGCTCGAGATTTCCAAGAAACCATTTTCAACTCACATAAAACAGTTCCCCAAAATGTACCTGGGAACTGAATATGAAAGCCTCAGTGTTCAATATCAAAAAATACAGGTGTACAGAGTAAGGTTCGAACCATGAAACTATGAATATTCCAAAACTACACCTAGTTAAAACATAATTTGTTTCAATGTAGCTTAAGCTATTCTTCGAACCAGCAGTACTTAAAGAGTCAAGTACTAATGCACCAAGACACATATTCTTCCATGTAATAAAATATGGCTCAAATAGCATGGTGTCAAACTAATAGCCAATGCAAGGTGTAAGGAATATAACCTTCTTGCAAAACCAACGTCTTATCGAAATTGAATTGGAAAGAGAATGCTAGAAACAAATACCTCATTTTCCACCTTCAAATTAATCATGAGGCACTGTAAATATTGTGCCCCCAAACCCCATGACAACGAATAACCCATAGAATTATCAAGAAAACATTAGGCACAATCGTAAATGGCAATTCTACAAAGAAATAAGCCTAATATATATTTGCTATCATTGAATCGAAGGCACGAAATAGGGGGAAGGGGTCAACTACTATGCTATATTTAGAGATAACAAACACAAGAACCATAACAACCACAATGCATTAAATCAGGCGTGGGAAAGGAATTTGAATTGCTAGACAACTAAATAATAATCTACAATCGTTTTCTTCATCACTGCACTAACATTATGCACTCTTGAAATATTAGGATTCTATTAGAAGAAGGAATCTCGAAACCAATGCCTTATATGTACTGATAATAGGCAGAATCATAAGAACTAATTACCAATTCCAACAAATCTAACTGGTGCAAACCTTCATTCTGAAATTTTTAGAATACTCTATTGGCCCTCGTTAATCTTGACTAGTTCTCGGTTCCTTCGTCCTCTTTGATTTTTGTTTCGTGCCTTTTTTTTTATGCCTCTCTTCTATTTCGGTTTCTCTTTGTTTCGCAATCTAACTCTTAGTATCCCCTCCTTATGTCTTCTTCGGTCATTCTTATAGCTGAGAAATAATACTCCTGGGTTACCATTGCCATCCAAGATGGTGTGAAATCAGGGGGAGTAGGTGGTGGCGAGGGCTGGCGCAGGGAACATGGACTGCGTCGACGGCTAGTACAAAGGTGTGGTGAAGCAATACAGAAGCATAGGGAACGATCAAAAGTGTATCTGCGGGAATCAACCATCTATTTATATGATTCTTTGATGGAAAGAAAAAAAATGGGTATGTTGCTGCCCTTTTTTAAAGGATTAAAGATCCCCGAAGTAATGTCTAAACCCAATGATTCAA
>JASKGM010070014.1:0-16252 GCA_034509205.1 Ceratonia siliqua
CTACATAGCATTAGTTATATATCTATTGCTAAAATTTGTTATTAACATTACTAGTGATGACACGTGGTTGCAGGAATCGTTAGTTTATTGTAGTAGGGAACGCCTATTTTTTTCCTAGGTTAAATCATGTCATATGATAATGTTGGATGGGTAACCGCTTAACTTCTCTATTAGGCATCATTTTAATTGTTACTGTCACGCCCCAATTTAGGACACGTGACCGGCGTAGGGAATTACCTTTCAGGTAATTACCTACCAGCCTAAAATACCAATGCAATAAATAACATTCAAAATCATACCTAAATAAGTGATAAAGCTGAAATATCATTTCATAAAAATAATTCTAAGTTAAAAATTTATTAGAAATTTCGGCAGAGTTTCCCCTGAAATATGGACTATCCCAGGGTATAAATCTGCAAAACAGTAAGGTGGACATGCCCACCATCATCCAGAAGCCTCAGTGGCTTAACAGAAAAACAGAAAATAGTTCATCATGGGCTGTATATTCAAATTATACAGTATTATGCAATTTATAACTACAGACCATGAAAATAAACAACAATGTAATTAAACCCTATCCAACATGGTCCACAACCCTCAAGTAAATTCCAATACTACTACTATTCAGATGGTTTCCTACCAAGTCAATCAGCAGGTTCAAAAGGTGTAGGCGGAGCTGAAGGTAAATCCCCAATTTGTTGATCTGAAAATGTTAAAGTGAGCAGTGAGTCCACTGACTTAGTGAATAGAAATCAAACTTACCAATTGATACATAAACCCCATCATGTAACGTAAATTACCGCTAAAATAATATGAAATCTCATTTTAGTACTCTTAAACATAATAAGCACCTAATGCACATTACATTCAGGAAAGAAAATAATTCTTACTTCAAAATCATATTTTTCATAATGAAATTTGAAATGACAATATATCCAATAGTACTTTAATCAAAGTATAATTTCCTAGGATCCATCAATATATAGGGGAGAACCTAAACTGAGAAAACAATGTTTCCGCTCCAGAGGGTAAATCTCAACTGGAGGGTAACCCGATCCTCACCTTCGGGAACCGCACTCACCGAAAGTAAACTAAATTTCCTGTTCTCTTCCAGGCATTTTCATTTGGAGGAACCATTCACAATAACACTCAACCTTCTGTTAGGAACTACACTCACTGACAGAAGTACCCTTTATCAAGAACTGCCCTCAACTAATAAAGGTTGCGACCTAGGTGCACCCAGTGGTTCTACCACCTCTCTACTACGTATCCCAGATTACAGTTCTAAATTAATTTCATAATACTTATACCATTCAGACTTTCAAAATATCAAAGTCTAGATACTTTTCATGCTATGGACAAAATAATAAATTCACATATAAATATATATTACTTTCCTCAAAACATACTCAAATAACATCACTTATCCATAAGGTAATTTTTTAATAATTCACGCATCAAGGGGTAAGTAAGAATCCACTCATCTGCTAAATTTGGAGACTTCATATTCAAGCTCCAAATATTTTTACTTCAGGACAAATTTGGGTCCGAAGAATTTTGTTCAGGAGTACCTATAATTATAATGTACACCTACATGTTAGTATCACAAACTTACACTGTCTCTGAACATAATCATTATCACTAAATATGGGAATATATATATATATATATATATATATATATATATATATATATCTCTCTCTCTCTCTCTCTCTCTCTCTCTCTCTCTCTACATAAGGTTTATTAAATTACCTAACTAAGATTAATCACCAAGGAGTAGTAAGACTCATAGGAACATTGGAAATCTCATTGCCCAAGAATTTGCTAACTCTCTTGATCAAGGAACCTTGAATATGGATGCAACACAATTTCTACAAATTCCCAACATGCCTAAGATCACCCACCAGTAAAAATTCTCATGCCACAAAGGGGCTTACATGATGAAACCAATACAAAGGAAAGTTTAGAAAATCCAAAATTCCCAAAAGTGATGGTAAGCTTTCTTTCTAGCATTTTATCAAACACTTGGTGTGCATCCTAGAAATTTAGTCAAAATAACCAATAATAGTTCATAAATTTGAGCAAGGAAGAAAGGTAGTGAGAGAATAGAAAGAAGTGGGGGATTGAGATACTGTAATTGTCCCAAAATAGTGAAGAACTATCATCTAAAGCAAAATTCGAATTTTAGAATTTCTCAAGCAGGAAGTATACTGAATAACTTGACCAACAATTTAAACCTCATATTAAATGGAGAAGGGAGAACTACCTAATATACGGAGTGATCCTAACCTCTTCTTCAACAAACGAAGCTTGTTCACACACAAACCGTTGCTTCCTAGGCTGAAACTTCACCGTGAGCACTCCACAGCCAAAGTAACGAAACTACTATTCACGACACTTGAACGGTAGCCGTGAGTGGTGGTTGTCTGATGAAAGGGGCGACAGTCAGGCGTACGGTGGAGGAGGTACCAAAAATGGCTAGGAAATTTGAAACTTTCGTGTGGCAGAGGAGGGTGGGTGTCGGCGTGCATACAGGGGAGTGTAGTTCAGAGGGTTTATAATGGGGGGGAAAGGACGAGGGTCATTTTGCAATTTTCATAAATTTGTAATTTATTAAATTTTGCTAATTGGTCCTTTAGGTTTTCGGTATTTGCATTCTGACCCTTATTCATCATCATTTTTTTTTTTAAGGCATTACAAGTTATATCCCCCTTAAAAAGGAATTCGTCCTCGAATTCTAAGAAATACTAAAAGACTCATTCAGTAAGGGTAGGTACCAAATAAGAATGGATATTTCTTTTTCATGAGGGCTTCTGATTCCCAAGTCGCATCTTCTTTCCCATGGCATTCCCAGAACACCTTTACCGAAGGGTATTCCTTGGATCTAAGCTGTCTAACTTGGTGGTCAACTATTGCCACTGGTTGTTCCTCATATGCCAATTGAGGAGTTAGTTCTACTAGTACTTCTGGTAGGACATGGGTATCATCCGGAATATACTTTCTTAGCATAGAGACATGGAACACGGGATGTACCCCAGATAATGCTGGTGGCAGGGTAAGTCTGTACGACACTGCTCCAATTCGCTGTGTGATAGGAAATGGGTCAATGTACTGAGGTGTCAACTTATCTCGCCTATCAAACCTCATGACTCCCTTCATCGGAGACACTTTACGAAAAACCTGATCACCCACTTGAAATTTGAGTTCTCTCCTTCGCTTATCAGCATACGCCTTTTGCCAACTCTGAGCAGCTAATAATTTCTCACGAATGCCTTTTACCTTCTGTAAACACCTAATTTTGTCCAGGATTTAAACTAATCGATAACAAAATTAAATAATAAAATCTAAAAAATAAAATAAAATAAAAAAATATACATAAAAAATTTAGTAAAAAAAGGAGAAATTAAAAAAAACAAAAAACAATTTTTTCTGAAAAAAAAAAGAAAGTCCAGCCTAACTAAAAAAAAAAAATCAGACAGCCCAATGAGCCCAAAACCAGAGCCCAAACAAAAAAAACCGAACCGCTTAGCCTGACCCGAACCGTACCCACGACCCGGTTCCTTAAATCCCAATTCCCCTCTCCTCTGAAACCCTAACTTCCAGTTTCATGCTCCCTACATTCCCAGCGCTATCTCATTCTTTCTCCCAATCCTGTGAGATGTTCCATCCCCGGATCCTGCATAACTCTCACCACAAATCCTTAGGTAAATCCGAGCAGTGGCATTCCATCTGCGATTCCTTCCACCCGTTTTGTGTTTTCCTTTTCAGACTCCCAGCCACAATCACGGGACACGAAGATTCAGTTGAAGAGAGCGAGAAAAAGAAATTCCCGGCTAGATTACCCATAATTTCGTTGGAATCACGCCATAAGGGAATGGGAGTTGATTCATTGTGCTGGCTACAAAAAGAGCTTCCGAGAGCAGAAGAAGGACAGCAAACAGTGAGCCGAGTAAGAGCTTCAGAGACAAAGGAAAAGTGTAAGCAAGAGAGGGCCAATACAGAGTTACTGAGAATCGAAGAAAGGTTTCGAAGACAGAGTCAACCCGAGAACATCAGCAAGAGAGAGTGAGGGTTTGTTTGAGTTGGAGTTTCAGAGCTTTTGAGCACCTCAAAAGGTAATGGTTTCTCCAATTTTCTGTGTGCTTTCCCTTTCCCGTGCCTGACTGATCTTTGAGTTTAGCAGGCCATGATGATTAGTGAACTCTTTGTACTCAAAGACTTCACAATCAGAAAGGGGATATCTAATTCTCTGATTGTGGCTATCAGATTTGAATATCTGTTTGTGGGATTATTAAGTTTTGGGTATATCATACTTCTGGGGTAGGTAATGCATAACTTGAAATGTCGATTCTAATTCCTAAATATTGAGGGGATGAATGGGTCAAAATATTGGTTTAAATCCCTGGATTTCGAGAGTCAAAACTGGAGTTAACTTACTCATGATTCTGGACTTTTTGCTTAATGATTTTCAGTTCTGTTTGCCATGAATTTTTTTCTTATTTGCTTACCATTCTAAATCAACTCTGCTATTTTCCTCTAATTTTGAATACTCCTTTTATTATGAAGTCTATTCATTCCTGTTTTTGGCTGAGGATGTTTATTGAACATGATTTTGGACTTTTTGCTTAATGGTTTTTAGTGAATTTTTACTTGTTTGTTTACCATTCTAAATCAACTTTGCCATTTTCCTTTAATTTTGAACACTCTTTTCATTACGAAGTCTGTTCATTCCTGTTTTTGGCTGAGAATGTGTATTGACCATGATCATTGGGTATGACACTATTGGGTGGTTGGTCTGGGTTTAGCCAAAAATCAGAGTATTTAGAATCTCCTTTCGCTCCTAAGCCCACTTAATTTTGTATTAACATTGCTATTGCTACGTGAAAATGAGGTTTCTTGTTAGATCATCCTATATATATGTAATTATTCTACTTTTACTTTTCTTCTTTTTAACTCCTTTCAGACTTGAGATGTGTAATATTTGATTTGGTTCCTTGGATTGTAATGTTTCATTCATTGACATTTGGTTCCCCTATCCTCGGATTGTATGGAGGTATATCCTTCCATAAGTATCCCGCGTAAGGCTGCATTGGTCTATATGAATGCTGGTTTATATCCTTCATGCGTAAATAGATGACAACAAATTGAAAGGGCTATTTAGAATATAGTGGATGGGAGTTGTTTCTTCTTTTATTGTTGGTGGGTCGAAGGCCCATAGGTCATCTTCACAATTTTAATGATATTAAGACTAGGTTATCCAGGGAAAATTATTTGCTTCAAAGAGGTTCCAACAACCCATTGCCCATAGGTTAACCCATGAAAAAAAAAATACTCTAAAAAAGGCCCGAATACTCTAAAGGCTCAAAAAGAACTTTTAAAGGGTTTCAATGGCCCAATAAAAAAAATGAATGAATTTAAAGTTTCATGAATTATAATAAATTTTGAACTTCATGCCCCAAAAGAAAATAGCAAGACCTCTTTTTGGCCCTATTATTGAAGTGTTGCATTTTTGACCCAGTTGCTTCTATAAATTGCATTTCAATCCCGTTATTTGTATAGATGACATTTTGGACCCATCATTTTGCGGGAATTACTCTTTTATCTGCATAACTTGCACCTTGGTCCCTCTATTCACATAAATCATATTTTGGTTACACTATTTGCATAAATTGTGTTTTAACCCCAACATTTTGATAGTAATTTCATTTTAACTCTTATATTTTGAAAGGTCATATTTTGAACCTTAATATTTTCAGTAAATTACATCATTATCCCAAGAATTTCTAAAAATTTCATTTTTTATTCCGATGTTTTCGGTTTATTCACCAAAATTAGGTAAATTAAAATTTGACTAAAAATAATAAATTTGCCATTTTCTTTTCTTTTCGCGAATATCCGAAAGACTTTTAGTAAAAATGTAAACTTTTTCAAAGTCCTAATCTCCATGACATTTAGTGAAGTTATATATATTTCCCGATGTCCTATTTTTCTCATTGGCTTTTAGTGGAAGTTCATCTTCCCCGAGGTCCCATCTATCTCTCTTTTTAAACTTTCAGTGGAATTTTATTTTTCCAGGGGTGACCGCCGGTAACTGTGCGATGATGGCCGGCAACAATGAACCTTAGCTGAGGAGATGAACGCGCGAGGAAGAGGATGGCTAATGGCAAGGGCAATGGAGAGCTAAAACAGGGGAGTATTCTTCCGCCACCACGACAGCGGCTTGTGACCGGCTGGGGCTGGGTTGGTCGCCGGCGACTGGGCATCGGATGGCCAGCAGCAGTGAGGCCAAACCAAGCCATTGGACGCGCGAGGGGGGGAGGGGAGCTTTGTGCAGGTGTGCGGCGCAAAGGGGGAAGGAAATATGAGAGAATGGAAATTTAATTTAGGTGTTTTGGTTTTTATAAGGAGGAGGGACTTTTTGCAATTTACAAAAGTTTTCATTTTGCACTTTAGCCCTTGTACTTTAGTTATTTATGTTGGGACCCCACCTAGACATTCTTTTTTTTTTAAAAAAAAAAGAAAACTCTTATTTAAAAAAAAAAGATGGGCATTACACAAAATTTTTGACTTCCTTCAGAAGGGGAGGTTGATAGATGAGAAAAAAAATTATTTCATTTTTAAATTCAAAAGTTCTTCTCAATTACTGCATCCAAATACAAAATAACTTTTACTTCTATAAAAGACCTTCTTTCATCAGGATAAGCATAAAATTCATTTTCTTTAAGTCCAAATAAACAAGTGAGAACTTTAGTTGTCGAATTGTAATGGAATAGTGATTAAATCATTTTTATTTAAATAATTTATTTTATTAAATATATGAATAAAAAGATTTATAATTAAATATATTGTAAAAAATATAATATATATTAGTAATTAAAAAATACATAAAAACATTTTTTAAATAGAATTGTAATAAAAAAAGTAACTTAACATTTAGCTAAATTTTTTCCATAAACACTTTTAATAATATTACAAGTATTTAATATAATATTTATACATTTTAATTTAAGTAAATAATTTTTCCTTAAAATCAATAATTACTATTTTTGAATATGCTCTACACAACAACCTCTAATTTTTTGTTTATCTCTCCCAACAAAAATAAAATAAAATTCAGTACTATAATTTTTTTTTGTGATGGCCAAATATAAATAAACAATAATATTTCTCTCATAAATCTCACTTCATATCCTTACACCCATCACATAATATGAAATTTTAATTTCTCTCAACATAACACACACAGTTTGTGAAATTTATGACTAGTATTTCTCATAAAAAAGACCATTACAAGTGCAACACGGTCTACCTAACCCATGAAGACCGAAGAGTGTTGGTCCAACTTGGTTCAAAATTTGGAGTGCTGGCTTTGTCTCAGTCAGATCTCATGCTCAGGGGGACAAGACAATAGGACAAAAGTCATACTTAGGTATTCAAGGAACAAAATTGATTATTAAAAGATGTTCACATTGGTTGTTCACAACATTTTAGAGTGAGTTATTATATTTGAACATATTTTTTTATATTATTTTTTTATTTATTATTTTTTTATTATATATCATCTATCATTATTATTTTATATCAAATTAATGATTAAAAATTAATAATGTATAAACTATAAGTCTATTAATATACAAATATCAATTTTCTTTTAAAGTGATTTAAGTTTAAGTTAAGGTGGACACTCTCCTATTATCCACTAATATAAAGTAAACTGATGATACGACGTGCGACCGTTTCTCACAATGGCGAGTGAGGCCCACACCCCCTGTATTAGAGACATCGTCACGCCTTTCATTTTTTTCACTAATGTGGTCGTTAGAACAAATTCTTTATTTTATTTATTTTTGATGTTTTTTATTTTATTTTATTTTATATTAATTAATTATTCGTTATATCATATAATTTTTTTGAGAATTTTTTAAAATATTTTTAATTTATAAATAAATCGTATAAGAAATTTACAAAATTTAACAAACTTCAAAAATTTTTTAAAAAATTTTTTGAAATATATATAACATAAAAAAATTAATTATTAAAAATTTAAAAAAAAAGTGCCGGTGGGATAGCCACTTTCATAAATGGAACGCAGAGTACATAATTAAGGAACTGCTAAAAGCTCAAGGGAAACGGTAAAAAAAAAAAAAGACTGCCTTGGGAAACGGAAAAGTAAACGAAGTTTCAGAAAAATGGAAGCTAAAAGCATTATGATATTATTACCTAACACTTGTGAATTCTACCTCTGTAAATTCTTATCCGAACAAGATTCATGTTCATGTAAATCTTTGTATAATTAATTTTTCTATAAAAAATTAAATAATAAGCAATAACATAAAATGATAAAAAAGGATTTTGGGAAAACAGCCAATAGCTAAGGCATTTGAGAACTGAATATGCCTTCCCAAATATCCCGGCTACCCTTAACCTGAGCACCAAAGCAAAACTGCAATAAAGCAAGCCAATAAACTATTAGTTAAGGCAATCTCTATGATACAAGTAAAAGCATCCATCAAAATTAATTGATCAGCCAATTCAGCAAATTCTAATAGTATGTCACAAAGGCAATGGGCAAAGTACTATCTCCTAACAAATTTTCACAGCATGTTCTAGCAGATATATATCTACAAGAACGAAACCGGTACTCCAGTGGTTTGATTTGCCAAAGCCTCAAACTGGGATTGGTACTCGGCCATAGTAGATGTTTGAGACAATTTTTCCAATTCTCCTTAAATGTCTTTGTACTCAGATGGTCTAAATCTCATCAAAATGGCTTTGAGAAACTCTTGCCAAGAAGGTAGCAATCCATTTATGAACATCCATTAATACCAATGTAAAGCGTCTCTATCCATATGGAATGAAGCAATTACCAATCGCTGATGGTCAGGAGTTTCATGGAAGTCAAAGAATTGTTCAGCCTTGAAGATCCAACTGGGAGGGTTTTCTTCGCTAAAACGAGGCACGTTGAGCTTAAGCATAAGTAATGGTTGCACAGCCTGTCCGCTCCCGAAAATGCCATGATCATATCGATTTACTTGAGAGGATGACACTCCAGGTGACTCTGTTATTGGATTCCTTAAATTTTGCTCCAATCGACCTTCCACTGTGGACAGTTTCAAACTGATTCAGAATGCTTCCGAATGAGTGCAGTTGATCATTGTGCGATGCCAAGCAATTCAGGCAGTCCTCCAACGCTTGGGTTACATAAGCTCGGGACTGATCGGCCATGGATGGTAGTTCTCAATAAAAGCACCAAAATGTTAGAGAAAAGCATAGATTCGAGGGTGTGCGCCTCTTGAATTGAAGAAGAAGAAGAGAATTTGAAAATTTGGTTATCCATTCCATTGTTATGAGAGATTACACATATAGCATGTGAGGCTTTACATTAGCCAATCAGAAAAGGACATCTATCTCCTACTGCCAACTCATGAAAATAACTGCATTACAACTTTTGGAATTTCTCGCTCTCTACCAGTGATAATTTTTTAGCCAGCATGGCTTCTAACGTTTCCTCTTTTCCTGCTTGATATCCTTTGTTCCAGTTCCATTCGTAACAAAATATAATGTTTGTAATGTAAATTTAAGGTTTGTGTCTTATTTGAAGAGTATTTGATATCACTAATTTTAAAAGGTTGTTCTATTTATGAATTATTGGGGATTAACATAGATAAGGGTTCCCATTGCTTCTCCATATACCTGATTTTGTCTTAAGTTGTTGCATAACGTGTTAGCTTTTTTTTGTTCCTACCTGATATATAGTTGGAAGGAATAGGTTGATGAGGATGCTCCATCTTCAATTATAGGCAACTCATCGTTTAGGAAACAATATTCTGCCAAGGGTCCTGGAAGGGACAGGAATGGCAATAAAGAGTCACGGCATTGGTACAGAAGTATGGATACTTGAATTACTTATGTTGTAAAAGAATATTGCATGTTTCTCATAGTACTACTAATACTACTATATATATCTGGACTAAAGTTTGTGTGATCTGGGTTCTTCTAGAAAGTCATCTTAAGGAAACATTACTCAGACAGACAATTGAAATTGAAGTTAACTTCCACTCTATCATTTGAATAAAACAAATATTTGCCATATTGGACTACATACAAATCAATTGACATATGGCACAATAGAATTGAAAGTGGTAAAGATGCGAAAAATCATGGTCTATAAGTTCATCAAATAATTATTACACAACTTTTCTCCAAGCTACATTGGCAAATCACATAAGCTTTGATATAACACAACATGTACAGAATACTTTAATTGCAACCTATTTCGAATAGGGATTTGATATATCTTGTCAAGAAATCAAGTCAACAGAAATCAAATTACTATATGAAACAAGGGGAGAATCAATTATATCTAAATTGATTTACCTTGACAAACTAAAACAACATTTCAATAAATACCTTAATTAAGTGCTTTAACAAGAAAGCTTATGATAATAGCTTTATTGTCATAAAGGGGACATGAAATAAGCTAGTTTGTTAGACACTATAAGAATTTGAGATGCAGTTAAAAAAGCAAACAATATAATTTTGTCCAAATTTATTAAATGAACAAGTTGCAACTAAGCTAGTTCAAAATGTCAAAGTAGATTATATTAGTAGGCATCAATTTCATGCATATGAAGTAACCTAAAATCATCACAAAGAGGCATTAAAAGTGGTTATAATAATTAAATTCAAAAACAATATAATAGTTGAGAAGTGTTTATTGGAGTATATAAGATCTGAAGAGCTGTTAATAAACCCAACCAAATTGGATTAAAAGCATTAACAGACATGATAAACTAAGGGAACTTGAAAGGCATCAATGAAGCGTCATCATTAAATGTGTCATACTAGGCAATAGACAAGTCCATAAGCATGTACTTTGTGGCAGGATACATAAATATTGCATCAAGTGGGATGATACAATTAGTCGATACACTTATACTCATGGCAATTAAGAAGTCATTTTCCTGTTATTGAAAATTGTTGTTTTCATGAGATAGGTGGAAAAATTGTCAATTAATAAGTGCACCAAAGGTAGATATGCTTTTACTGATTGATGCATCAAACACGAGAATAATTAGAATTTGCAATGAGTCATTTTCGATGAATCAAACAAACTTAAGGAAAGAAAAGGCAATTATCACTTAAGGAATTGAGAGAGAGAGAGAGAGAGAGAGAGAGAGAGAGAGAGTACTGGTAGTTTAATTTTGCACCAAAAAATTTCCCATTAAAATGACATACCAGGGTCACAAACTCCAGAAATTCATGCAGGTGAGAGATACAAGATCAAAAGATACAGTCCAGACAACAGAGCAGCACCAAATTCAATAACAATATAGAAATTAAAATACAGGACACATAATAACTAATTCCTCCAGCATTCCGACTTTATGCTAAACAGGTTTCAAACTCAACAAAAGTTGAAAGCATGGTCAACACTATGCAAGCCAGGGCAGTGGTGAACACTGATAAACCATTATCATCATCAAGACATAAACAGATGCAAAACTTATATCACCAAAAAAGAACAAAAAACTAAAGAGAAACATCTATGTTAAAACTTAAATGATCTACAAGTGCATACAAGTATATAAGAAGTTCAGAAACACTCCGCTCTTGCATTAGAAAGTGCGATAATTAACTAAATTTGAAGAACTTAATTCTGCATATTGAGCATATAACAAACCACCAAATTTGCAACCAAATATATAAGTGAAGTGAAACAGTCAATGACAAAAATAGAGAAAGTTCAAAGGAATAGATTCAAACCGAAATTCAGGAAAGAAAAGTACCTTGTAAGCAATCACAATTCTCAGCCACTTTGCGAACAACATCAAGAACTAAATCTATCAACTCTGCTCCGCCTAATTATTTCCAGCACCGAACTGTCCAAAGACAAAGTTATTTGGGCAAAATATCTTGCCGTATGGACCTGATCTGATGCTTTCCATAATACCAGGTTCAAGATCCATGAGCATCGCCCTGGGAACATACCTGCCACCCGAAGCTGCATTGTAATAAACATTGATTCTCTCTAACTAAAGATAGGAGTTGGCATCGCTGTTTACTTGCTGGTGGGATCGACGTCATGCTCATTGCAAATAACCTCCAGAACTTAGAGCCAATTTGGTTGCCGCATTGGCCTCCTTGGATGTGCAAAATCTCTCTCATGGTAGGAGTTTGAAGATTCAGGGTTTGAGAAGAGGTGGTTGGTTAAGGGAATCAAAGGGATGAAGAGAGAGCATCCATATTATGGAAGATAAGATGGAAGTTTAGAGGTTACGATCTCATCCGATGGGTAATAGTAATAGTATTAACTTTCTTCGCCCATTTGTGCAGATCGTGCTTCAGAGTCTGAAGAAATTGATAGGAGTAGATGAGGAAGAGGTTTGTGGGAGAATGGGACAACCTCTTCAAGACAATCAAAGCTTCAGATTCCACCGACCAGCTTCAATTGAGTAACGTGATTTGCTTCAGTTTTCTAGCGACCAATTTCGGCGATTGGAGTTGCAAAATGGGAGAGAATCCAACCTAAAACACGACGTTAACAAGGCTCATATGCAAATGGGGAAGAGGAGAAAGGCGTCATCTGCAAATAACAAAACTTAAAAAAAAATAAAAAATTTAAAGGAAGCACCTCACCTGTATTATTGGACCCTACCGCCTCCGCTTATCTATCTATCTATTTATTTATATATCTATTTATCTATATATAAACGGTGGTATGTGTATTTAAAAATAGGTAAATTTTTTTTACTGTTACATTTTGGAGTGATAGGAAAGTTTATAAATTTTTTTAGAAAAAATTATTATTTTTAATTGTTTTTAATAATGATAAATTAATTATAAATTTTAAAAATTTTTAAAAGAATAAAAAATTCAAAAAGAATTATACACTAAAAAAAGTAAAATTATGAAGAAAAAGTAAAAAAATATAATAAATAATATAAAAAAAATTAGGTGACAGTAACATAGTCTCCTCCTTAAAAATATATTTGATATACATAATCTATATTATTCAAGGACTCTAACATGTTGGTGTTATTCTTTTCTCACAATATATGATGTTATCCATATGGGCATGATATTGTTGGATAAATTAACTTTAGTAATATAATATGTTGTTTTTATTATTTTAATTTTTCAAAACATATTAAAAAAATTTCATTATGTTAATGAATATATTAATTCAATAGGTAGAATAGTGAAAAATAATGCAAATTAGTATGTTCAAACATTTATAAAAAAACTTATTATCTTTCTAAAATGAGATATTTGGTATAATCTTGTCTTCATTTTCCTTAAGAAAATGACCATATTCAAGTTCTTTATTATCAAAATAACAAATGTTTGAAATATACAATCTTTTACGGAGCACTAATTTTAGTTTTATTATTTTTTATTCATACTAATACCAAAAGCATGATATGTAAGAAAAAGCTTATGTAATTTAAAGAGAGTATATGTAATTAAGTGTATTGTGTTTTTATCATGCAATCCTATATTCCTAGACATGAAAGTCTAAATTACTCTTACTTATGACATTAACATCATTTGCATCCTTCTTAACAAAAACAATTAACAATAAATTAGTAAGTTTAATTATAACTCATTAATTTAATGCCATTTATGTATTTTTCTGTCAATCAATAATATTTCACATAATAGTTGGAGTTTGAACTCATAATGTTAAAATTTATTAATACTCAATGCGTAAAATGTGTCAATTGAACTAATGCTTTTATTAATAATATTTTTTAATATTTATTAGCAAAGTTAATCTCATTCAAGTTGTGAGGATATTTACTATAACAATAAGGTTATAAATTTATTTAAAGTATGAAACTAATTGCAAACCATTGTATTCTTTATTATGTTATTAGTTTAATAAAATAATTATAAATAGAAGTAAGTGAAGAAACACCAAGCAGCAGGTAATCAATATCGTAATCACATTAAATGTGTACCCATAAATAAATGATTCATGCATGCTTTACATTAACGAATAAATATGAATATGCAATGCGTGCGGAAGGATGAGAGATCCCTTGCACAATAAAGCCAGGGAGGAGGGTTGGTGGCATTGGCACATCATGGTATTACGCCTCATTTTAGAGCACGTGATCGTCGTAGAAAATTACCCTTTAAGTAATTATCTATCAACCTAAAATTCTCATGCAATTAATATCACTAACACCCATCTTTAAATGAATAATAAAAGTTAAATATAATTTCATAAAAATTTCCAAGTCATTAATTTAATAAAAATGTCGGTAAAGTTTCCCTGAAATATGAACTATCCTAGGATACAAAGCTGCTCAAAAATAAGGTGGACAGACCTACCATCAATCAGAAGCCTCAGTGGCTTTAACAAAAAATAATAAAAGGGGTTCAACATGAACTATATCTACTAACTACACATATACTATGTAATTATTATTTACATACTAAAAGAATAAAGTAAGTCTCTGCTGGTAGCTTATTACCATCACTTAATTAGGACCACAAATGGGGTATAAGGAGAACCCACGGAAGGCCACGTAATTAGCTTAAAAAAATCTGAAGTTTCTAGACAATTTATCTAACCGAAGAATTTATGTCATCTCTTTTACTAAAAATTCTTAAATATAACGTGGGGTAGATATTGTGTTAAAAATATTAGGATACCTCCTCTGCATGCACAATAAATGAACATATAACTTTTCAGAAGACCCAAGACAACGTAAAAGGAAAAAAAAATCTGGGTACTAGGCAAATAAACTAAAATTATCTTAATGCTATTTCATTTGTCTATAAGTTTCATAGGTGGTCATTACACATACCAAGACCCTTATTCAAAAAATGTAAAAGAATTCAACCTATCTAACAATGTCTACTATTCACTAAATTACTCCACTTTTATTTAGAGTGGTGCCTACCAATTCAATCTGTGGATTCAAAGGGACAGAACCGAAGAAAAATCACCAGTGACCTGATCTAAAAAATGTTAAAATTTGAAGGGTGAGTTCACCAACTCAGTGAATGAAAATGAGACTTAACAATTAATACATGAACTTCTAGGTGTAAAGTGCATTATCAATTAAACCATGTGAAAACCTCATTTCAGTATTTAAAGAAATAATTTCAATATAATATGCACTTAATGTACCTTACATCTTGGAAGCAAAATAATTTATTTTTCATAATCATATTACAATAATATTTAATAATATGAAATCCAAAGCGTGGTTTTGTCCAAAAAATATTTCAATAAGGAAAATCATAAATTTTCTAGGATCCATAACAATTTAAGGGGAGAACCTAAACTGAGAAAACAGTATTCTCACTTCAAAAGATAAAACTCAAATTAGAGGGTAACCCGATTCTCACATTCGATAATTGCACTCACCAAAGGGAAATATCAAATTTCCTATTTCCTTCCGGAACATTCTCATCTGGAGAAAATCATTCATAATAAAACTCAATCTTCTGCCAGGAACTGCACTCACTGACAGAAGTACCCTTTATCAAGAACTGTCCTCACTAATAAAGGTTGTGACCTAGTTGTACCTAGCGGTTCTACCACCACTCTACTATGGATCCCATAATACAGTTCTAAACCACTTTCATAAATCTCATACCACTTATGTTTTCTCATAATCATTATAAGAAACAATTCATACTATGGAACATCAAAATAAAATTTCACATATATACATATATGTATCACCTTTCTCAAAAATCACTTTCAAATCATACTCAAATAAAATATTGAACACAAGGTAAAATTTAACAATTCAGGCATTAAGAGGTAAGTAAGAATCTACTCACTCTCAAACTGTAGATAATGAGATGACTATTTCAGCTTAAACTCTACCTCAAGACAAATTCGGGTTCAAAGAATTTGTTTCAAACGTCCGTAAGAGTATGAAATTTATATAATTAATACATTAGTATCACGTGTTTTCATATTTTCGTATTTTCTTCACTAATGTTCCCAAATTCCTATAACGCCAATATAAATCCTTACCATACTATATATATGTGTGTGTGTCTGTATGTCTGTCGTTCTCGGTGTGCTCGATTCAGATTTCTTTTTTTTTATCTTTTTCATTTAATAACTTATAATATAAAGGGGAAAAAGAAGAAAATAAACTACGTACAGGGTGGATAAAGGGTTTCAATAATTAAGGCTTATTGCGTGTGCAACAGGAGAAGATATATATGTTTTGGTCTTCTTTGATATGCCTTCCATAGTTATAATTTTGAAAAAGTG
>JASKGM010070035.1:0-16250 GCA_034509205.1 Ceratonia siliqua
TAACTTTTGCTGATAAGGAGAAAAATAAGAAGAGAGAGAAACCTTCATTTTTAAAATTGTTCATCCTACTTCAAAAGTCCTTCTAAATTATTGCATCCAAACATAAAACAACTTCTCCTTAAAAGAAAGTCATTCTTCCTACAGGAGAAGGAGAAAATTCTTTCTCTGATAAGCCCAAACAAACAGCCCCTAAAACCCCATCTTGATGACATTATAAGTTTTTTCTTTATTGTTTTGGTTGTATATGAATCATTTGAATAGTATAGTTTAACATAATTTATTAGTAAATTTTTTTGAAAAATAATAGTCCAATATACTTAGAATAAAAGATGAAGCATATTTTGTTTTTCTTTGGAATAAGTTCATTGGATAGGAAGTTTAAAATATATGATTTAACCTAAGTATGACACGTATAAATATCGCAAATCTACAACATATATATGATTTAACCTAAGTATGACACGTATAAATATCGCAAATCTACAACATATATATATATATTATGTTTCATGTCTGTGTCAGTGTCCATGCTTCATAGGTTACAACCATTTAACCACCAACTATTTAGTACTTAAAATATGATTTTACTGATAACATAAACTACAACTCTCCATAGGTTGGTGTGTCACCATTCTAGTGCAGCAGAACAAGTTAGAAACTATGGTATGTTTTACCTCGAGAAATTATACTCTCACAAACTCTGCACTCAGAAACATCTTACCAATTTACTCCATATCACTTACATTCATTCTAAGATAACCACTATTCTCTCACCTCACCACACCTTTTTCTTCTATCTTTCTCCACTTTGTAAAAAGTTTGTGAGAATAACATTTCTGTTACATCAAAGAAACACTCGACCTAAAAGCTCAAGCTACAAGGTGAGAGCCCAAAGAATGGCTTTTATATCTCCAACACTCAGCTGACCTTGTAAATGTTAAAAAAAGTAACCATTCATAGTTTTATATTTCACATTGTTTTATTTAACATTCTAAAATTAAACAAATTATATCATAATGACAGATGATAGAACAGGTCAGAAACATTTTTTTAAAGTGACAAATGATAACAATCCTAGCTAAATTCAATAATGGCTCCATTTGGAGCAACAGCTCATACCCATAGTCCCTAGATGTGAGATAAATTAAAGACGAGCATGCTGTGACAGAATGTGTAAAATAATGCTAACAGTAATATGATCTACCTTTCTGAAGTAACAAAGATGCACATCCCTGGTCCTGCTGACTGCTTCCAAAAATCCCAATATCTTCTTTGCTTCTGCATGTGAAAAAGCAGTAACCTGGATAAATAGAGTTAAGATTTATGTGTGAAAAATAAACACCCTGGCAATAATGATATATCTAATACAATTGGTGAAACAAATTTTCAGACCAGATTAAAGGTTGCTTTCTTAAATGGAGATCTTGCATCAGGAAGCTCCTGAAAAATTCCTATGTGCTTTGGGAATTTTAAGAATGGCATACAGCAGCATGAATTTATTATGATCCTATTCATAAGATATGCAAAAGTTTACTAATTCTAGGGTAGTAGCTGCCCATCAGTCTCTGTACCTTTCCTCTGACAGAAAAATTTCACAAGCCTACAGCATCATAAGCTTCAAAGTCAAGCTCCTCATAATTCATTTGGAAATTGATTTCTCTAAAAGCCAAATATAAGTGCAACATAGGTCAACCAAGAAAGTTGTTTTACATGTATGTTAATTTTCAAGAGGTTAGGCATCTATTACAAATCTTACATCAGAAGTAAACTCTGAATAAAATATATTGTCAGATCCTTTCTCGCCTTTGTCTTTTGGCACAGACATAGACTTTGGTTAATTTGAGTACTCAATGCAATTGTCAAATCCATCTTATATCCATATATTTAATTGAATTTCTATATTTATATGTGAAGAATAATATTATCAATGATTAAAATTGAATAACAGGGAGACTTTTGGAATAATAACTCACATAAAATTCTCATCCTCTTCCTTTATACTCCTCTTGTCTCTTAAATTCTTTTTTTTTCCCATCTAAAATAATTATCTTATTACTTAAGTTGTACACAATTCCAACTGACACTCTATTTTTAATAAGATATTGGATTTCTTACTTTCTTATTTCATTCAATTTGAACACATCATAGTTACAGCCAAATTTTAAAAGAGGATATATCAATCCATAGAGAAAAATAGAATCTAGGATCAGAGATGCCCACGACCACCAAGAGCCTTGTCAAATCCTTTCCAATCTTCCTGAACTAAGAGAAGATCTTTTGAAACAGAAAGTAATAGTGCAAAATATAACAGAATGTTAAATTTCTAAAGCAAATATTAACCACCCACAGATGATCATCAAAGCCTAAATTAGCAAAGTATAACCATAATGCATCAGCAAGAATAAAAGATAGCAAGAACATTTTATCTAACAATAATTGGCATGCTTAAATAGACATCTCAACAAAGAAAATACAATTTATGCTTTGGACTTGAGAGAAACGTAGAAGCTTATATACAGGATCCTGTAAAGAGAAATTCTAGGGTTTGCCTTTGCATGAACAGAAGGCAGATGAGGGCTGCAGTTGCCTGATCTTTCCCCCTTTAAGCCTTCAACCAACGTGCAAATAATTGACAAATGCCTTTAATGTTGAGGTGTAAAAATACCAAAAGGAGGTTAAATAAAAAAGAACCAATAAGTTGACAAGCTTCTACTGTTGTGACATCGGTCATCGTATTTATATCCATATTCTGATAAAAATGGAAAATATATATCCCCTTTCAAAAAGAAAATCATATGCTCCTGAGTCTAGATCTCCCACTCCATTCCAACCCCTCTGTTCACAATCAAACTAAAGTACCCCAAGAGGGCGCCATGGCCAATCATATCTCTTAGCGTGTTGACCTCCATGTTCTCCCCATCAGGATTGGTGTAAAACTTTGCTATCATTAGGTTCATAGTTTTAGTCTAGAGCAAGCACCCCCAATAATAATTATAATTAACTACTCTCAAGGGTCCTTATTGGACAGCATTACATCTGTCATCCAATCAATGTGTTTACTTATTCTATCAATATGGTAACTGCTGCAGCTCCCCCCAAAAAAAAAATCAGTAACTGCCAAGACCTTGAACAACCCTAAGATTTTATTGTCAGCAACTGAGAAGAAATCACCAAAAGTCGTGGCAAGAACATTCCCCAAACTTAATATGATGGAACCTGTTGGCATCTCTCACAACTAGTTCACGGCCTGTTACCACGGAGACCCTTTTTGCAAAGTCATGGCAGTCTTTGCACGATCGGGTATTCTTGAAAACCGTAATGGGGGTCTCAGCTGTGGTGGATATGAGCCCATAGGCTATAGCTAGTCTCTCACTATGATCAAGAAGCTGCTCTTTACGTTCAGTAAAGTCACATAGCACATCCTCTTCATTAAGAATGCAATCCTCACCCTCATTGACAGCAAAATTCAGCTGTTTTAATTTTGAGTATATCTGTTCTGTTTGAGGATGGTGTCTGTCACCTACCACAAAGCGATGGACCTTACCCTTAACAGTAATCCAGCTGCAGCTGACTTCCTTCCTCAAGTTCCTTTCAGCCAACATCTTTCTAAATTGAGCTGCTTCTTGCCACTTCCCAGCCAAAGCATACAAGTTGAACAAGACCACATAAGTAGCAGAGTCTGATGGGTCCAGTTGAAAGACATTGTCAGCAGCAATCATTCCAATCTCAAGATTGCGATGGTTCCAGCATCCTCCCAACAAACTTTTCCAACTCATTGCATCTGGTTCAAATGGCAGACTCCTTATCATCTCAAGTGCCTCCTGTAATAATCCAGCACGAGAGTATATATCAATCATACAATTGTAATGATCAATTGTTGGGTCCACACCATATTTACCACCCATTGAATTAAGATACTGCTTGCCCTCTGTAACTAAACCTGAATGACTACAAGCAGTTAAAACACCTATAAATGTGACAGCATTTGGCCTTACACCAGACTCCTGCATCATGTTAAAAAGCCTAAGTGCTTCAGAAGCTTTGCCATGGTAAGCATAAGCACATATTATAGCAGTCCAAGCAACAGTATCAGGTTTATCTATGGACAAAAATGCTTGATGGGCATAGTCCAGTCTGCCACACTTTGAGTACATTGTGATCATAGCACTCTCTCCGCAAAGGTATGCAACTTGCCCTTTTTTTATTGCATCCGCATGAATTTGAGAACCATAAATTAAATCTGAGACAGCAGAGCATGCTTGAAAAACGTTGGTATAGATGAATGAATTTAAAACCACTCCTTTACCCCTTAGTGATTTAAAAATCTTAAGCGCCTCATCAAATTTACCATTTTGGCAATATCCAGTAATTATAGCACTCCATGAAAAATCATTTGGTTTGCATATGCTCTCAAAAGCTTGACGTGCGGATTTAAACCTTCCACATTTAACATAAAAGTCCACAAGCGGAGTTCCAACAGAGACCTCAGTTTCCAACCCAAGTTTTACACTGTAACCATGAATTTGCCTTCCCATGTTTAAGTCTCCTAAAGCAGCACAAGCCTTGAGCGCTATTGAGAAGACAAACTCATCCAACTCTACACCTTCGCTTATCACCTTGGCAAATAATACCAGAGCATCGCTGGGCCTCATGGCTTGAGTATACCCCACCATCAACCCAGTGCAAGCCACAACATTTTTTCTAGTCATCTTATTGGCGACAACTTCAGCAGCATCCAACCACCCACACTTGACATACATATTGGAGATTGACGTCTCAATTGAAACATTGGCCGTCATCCCAATCCTTATCAGATGGGAATGTATCTGTTTTCCAAGGTTTAACACAGAAGGGTCTGCGAATGATCCTATAAGGCTACTAAAAATAAAGGGACTTGGTCTGATTCCCAAAGCTAGCATATGTGAGAACAATATAATACCTTTGCCTAGATGTCCTTCCCCTGCATAAGCAGATATAATGGTGGCCCAAGAGGACAAATCGTGATCAACCATTTCATTAAACAATCTCTCTGCATCTGTCAAGCTCCTACAGTTACAATACATTTGAAGGATGTAATTGTCAAGGAACCCAGAATCTTTATTAGCCATTCGCTTCAGTCTATTATGAAATATTTTTCCATCCAACAAAGCTCCCAACTTTCCACATATTTCAAATATGCATTCATATGACCGGGGACTAATGGAAAGACCAGCCTCGTCCATGCTTCTGATGAATTCATGAATTTCTCTAAGCTTCCCTTGTTTGGCTAAAGAAATCAAGTGTAAGTTTTCAACTTGGCCTCGTTGATTTTTATGCGTCCTCACCGAAGAATGAGTACATTTCAGAGAGACCCACGAAGGGATTTGAGCAAACTTAGAAGGTCTTACATCACTAATTTTATCATTAGCTACAACTACTGGTGAAGAACTGGAAAGTAACCAAGAACACTGGCAAGTTATTGAAGACATTCAACTTGTTCGAAAATAGAAGCCCTTAATTGAAACAATGCATCCTTGCTAGATCCAACAAAGAGAACCCAATCTGTGAAAACAATAAAATAAATAAATAAATGGTAGGATGGCTGTGGATAGGAACTAGCCAGAAACCATAAAACCAATCTGCAAATTCAGTCCTACTTTGATCCAATTCCTTACATTTATAGAACCTGATCTGATCTGAAAAATTAAAAAATACAAAAAACAGAGAAAATTAGGGGCTAGATTAAAGCTTATTAAGTATAATTACCAAACATCAAGCAAGCATGGACTTTATTTATTTTTTAATAAAAAAGCAAGCATGGTCTATTGGACTCTTTAAAAAACAGGAGGCCTGAAAATTCCTTCTAGATCAATTACATAAAAAGCTAAAAAACTTATCATTTGTCTTTGTAACATGACCCACATTTCTTCAAACTTTTATTGATGATCTTAGTTTTGAGATCCTTGGCTTGATTACTGTCCCAGGTTATCAGCTCCATGTGTGATTATCTTATTTTTTTCTTTCTGTTTTACTGCCAGTCTTTGGTCATTTAGTAACTTGCAAAAATTACTGGAAAGTGGAAACAGTAGCTATGAATTCTAGATAGTAGTTGCATACCATGTTGAAGCAAACATTGTATAACACAAGCTTACATTTTTTTGGGGTAAAAAAGTATACAACCTTAACTAATTTCAGGAAACAATAATGAAAGCTCCATCCCTATTGACCTAATCACATGCCAGGCGACATAAGCAGGAAAGCTGGCAGTGGTGACTGGTGACCACTCGAAAAAGGAGAACGAAGAAATTACGAAGGCATGAGTAGATTCTAGACTAGACAGAAAGAATTGAATTATCAACTATCTAAGTCGTATCATTTAATCCACTGCGAATCTGCATATAAAGAAAAGATTAAAAAACAAAAATTTTAAAATAGAACTCAGGTTCAGCATATGTATAATTTGTCAAAGCCTAAACAAATATCAAATGGCACGCATATTTGGAAGTAAGAGAAATTCCAAATGAAATCTAAAGAACAATAAATTTATTTAAACAAAATAGTAGGCAGCTTGTATGAATTAACTCAAGAAAATAAAATATAGAGAAAAATGGAAGAAATCATCAAGATATGACCAGGAGAAAATGAAAACTAAACTTACTTGAGATAACTAAGAACTGCACGACGGTGGACGGGAATGGATGGTGGAAGCCGGCGACGGTGGAGGCTACAGGAGGCGCTGGACGGTGGAGGTAGCGTTGGTGTTGGGGTTTATTGCTGGCTGCATAGTCTTGTGTCTGTGTAGTGACAGTGTGGGCCTCCCAGTCACAGACGCAGAAAATGAAGGATACCCATTAAGCTTTCAGCTGGAGAAGAGAGGGAGAACCCAGAATGAAAATTAGATTGAGAGTGTGAGAGGATGAGTCTGGGTTTTCTGGGTCTCTGATACAGCCGAGGAAGAAGGCAAACTTTCTTGTTGCTCCAAAATTGGTATGACAGAGAAGGAAGAAAATGATAATTCAACCTCTTAGGCAACAACGCATGTGATTTTTGCTTGCGAAGAATTGCAATTGGAGATCATTCAGGGGGGAGTTCGGGCACAGCCGCTCGGCACAAGGAAGAGACGTAGTATCTGACTTGAGACTTGAGCGTGCGCTGAATCATGTTGGATAATCGGCTTTTACCCCGATTCGAATATCTGACAGGTATTTGCCCCATTTGAGAACTGACCCGAATATCATTCAAAAATCAAAAATGCCCCATTTAAGATTATTTTAATTTATTTTAGTTTTTGATTTTTAATTTTTATTTTAAAAAAGAATTAAAATAATTTTTTAAGAAAAGAATTAAAAAAAGAATATAATGCTTTAAAAAATTAAAAAATTAAAATGAAAGAAAAAATTAAAAAATATATTAAAAATATAAAAAATACAAAAAAATAATTAAAAAAAGAAAAAACATGAAAAATAAAATAAAGAAGTATCTGGAGTCATTAGCTTAAAAAAAACTTCTTTAAAAATTGATCTGGACAATAAAAACTTCCTTTTTAATTTTTGTAATTTTAGTTTTTAATTTTAAAAAATTCAAACAAGTAAAAAACAAATTTTAGAGCACAAGTATTCAAAAATTCTATAATATTTTATTTATTTTTGAGTACTACATAAATTGTTGGATCATGAGTAAATTAATTCTTTTAATTAAGTCCTTACAATCGATTCAATCATCGATTGAACTACATGATGTTATAATTATATTAAAAATTATATTTTTTATAATATATATTTAATTATATTATATAAGTATATATACATATATAAAATTTAAATATTTTTACATATTATTAAATATATTTATATGCATATATAATTATGATATATTAAAAATTATAATTTAAATATATTAACATAAAATATAATAATGAGATATTAATAATATAATTATAAATAAGTAAATAAAATATTTTATAAATGTTATATAAAATGTTGTATGTAATAAATAGGATTAATATAATTTTTTATTCTTATAATTTCATTTAACTTTTACTTTGGTCCTTATAATGTAGTTTCATTCAATTAAATCCTTATAATTTTAATAATTTTTACTTTTATTTTTATTGTCAATTATCAACTTAACACTATTAAAATAATTGTTGACGTGATCAAAATTAATTTACGTGACATACCTATGTGTATTATTGCTATGTGAGCTGATACCTCATTAGGCCAAACTCATTCCCATTTCTTCCGCAACCCATTTTCTCTCACTTTTACAATTTATTTTCTTTTCTGTTAATTGAAGAATGAAAGGAATAATTCGGAGGAAGACTTCATACATCTTGAATCATGGCATTTTAGGGCTTCTTTGTAACGATTTTTGTTTTATTGTTCTTTAAAATAGTTTTTGAGAACAACTATAAAAAATAGTTTTATAGAATAAAATAATAAAAAACTTGTTTGAGAAAAAATATTTTTCATCAGTTGTTTTTCGTGTTTTTTAAAAAACATAGGACAAAAAAAATTAAAATACAAAAAAGTTGTTCTTTATTTTTTATTTTTTAGTCATTATTTTTAGAAATAGTTTTTAAAAACAACTTAAAACACATTTCCAAACAGATTTTTTTTATTTTCATAAAATAAAAAAACAGTTTTATAAATGCATTCCAAACAGGGCCTAACTTTTTCTATTGGATCGACGTCCAACTTTCAAGCTTTTTTGGGCAACTCCCACAAGTTTCCATCTCGTTATGCTTTGCACATTCAATAATAAAACTATTATACAAACTAATTTTGGCTTACGGGAAAAGAAGCCAAAAGGACAAAAGTATTCGTTTCTTAAGAGAAGTTAAAGAAACCAATTTTCAGATTTGGATCAAAAGTGCAACCGCACCCCTTTTATCAGTCTAGTAGATGTGTAACACAATTATTAAGAATAATTCCCAAAGAGGAAGAAAAAAACCATGCTTATTATTAAATAGCTCCTCATTTATGCTACTGAGCCTCATTTTTTGGAGAATCAAACAAGCTTACATGGTAATTGTTTCTCAAGATCTTTGACATTGGTCGCCATCTTGAAGCTTCAATTAACAGGCAAAAGTGCAAGGATAGACCCACGTTTAGAGCACACACACAAAAATGTTATATATGTATGAATATATAATATAATTTCCTTCTCTAAAATTTTTATACTACCCCTTATTTTATATATACATTACTCAATTTTACAAATATATTATTTATATATAAATACATGCTATTTTACCCTCTAAAAGATATTTGAATGTGAAAGCTTGACTGAATGTCTAAGCCATTTATGAGTTTATTCTTATAGTCACCATTTACATGAATGAATCAATCTATACAAGGAAAAATATCAGGATATACATCTAGGAATACAATAAGAAGAGCTTTAATATACACAATCATCTCTTTATTGTGTTAGCATACTCAATCCAAGGGATCATATTTATTGTTTCTGTTACATAAACATTAGTTGCACCTTGATCCTCGAGTCAGATTCTAATTGTTCTTGGCTTGATTAGCTCGATTGTTATATTGTATTGAAGTTAGACATCTTTATTAACAACTTTATCTTGAATGAAGTGGAAATCTACCTCAATATGCTTAGTGCGGGCATGATAGATTGGGTCAGCAACAAGGGTAATAGCTCATTGATTGTCACACCAAACTGTAAGGGGAGAGAGGAGAGGTACTCGTAGATCCTTAAGTAACATTCTGATACAGTATAATTCAGCTACTACCATAGCTAATGCACGATATTCGGCTTCTATACTAAAGTGAGAAACAACAATTTGTTTCTTTGCACGCCAAAAAATGAGAAGAGCCAAAGAAGACTCCATACCCAGCAGTAGAGTGTCTAGTTAAAGGATCTCCTGCCTAATCTAAGTCACAATAGGCATGGAGAGTGAGAGACCTGTAGAAAAGCACAAGCCATGATCAATGGTACCTTTAAGGTACCTTAGAACACGTTTGGCTTATTTCTAATGCTTAGCTTTAGGAGAATGGAGGTATTGACAAAGTTGATTCACATAATAGGTAATGTCAGGACGGGTGAGTGTATAATATTGAAGAGCACCAACAATTTGCTTGTATGGAATAACATCAAGCATAGGTTCTTTATGATCACTTGACAGTTTAGCACCTGGGATGCAAGGTGCAAGGTAAGGTTTGATGCCAATCATCCTAGCCCGATGTAAAACATCCATAACATATTTACTTTGCCTTAAGTGAAGTCCATGACGATCTTGAGAGGCTTCTATGCCCAAAAAGTAACCAAGATCACCGAGAGCCTTCAGAATAAATTCTTGCTTGAGCTATGCAATGAGGGATTGAATAAAATTAGAATAGGAACTAGTAATTAATAAATCATCTACATAGACAAGTATAAAAATATAAATATTTCTAGAGTGAAAAGTAAACAACGAGGAACCAACACTGAAGCTAATGAAACCAAGGTTAAGTAGAGCATTAGATACCCTTAGAAACCATGCCCGAGGGGCTTGCTTAAGGCAATAAAGATCCTTCTTTAAGCAATAGACATAGTTAAGATGGTGAACATCAAGAAAACCACGTGGTTGTTCAATAAAAACTTCTTCCTCGAGAGTACCATGTAAGAATGCATTAGAAACATCAAATTGCAACATAGGCTAGTTGAATGATACTGAGAGAGCTAGAACAACTCTAACAGTAGAGCGTTTAATTATGGGGCAAAAAGTTTCAGTGAAATCATCTCCATTAATTTGCTGAAAACCTCTAGCAACTAACCGTGCCTTATAACGATCAATGCTTCCATAAGCTTTTTGTTTAATTTTGTAGACCCATTTAGTTTTAATAATGTTTTGATTAAGAGGTCTTGGTACAAGGTCCCATGTGTCATCTGCTATAAGAGCATTAAATTCAACTTGCATGGCATGTTTCCAATCTGGTGATGAACTGGCCTGAGAAAAGGTGGTTAGTTCCATACAATTAAGCATACCAAAAAAAGGCCTTAATTGGATGGTTGGAAGTGTAAAATAATTTGAAGTCAGGGAACTGTTTGGGTTTAAAGGATCATGTGTAAGACCTAGTGACCATAGGATGAGAAGGTGTAGGATTGACAAGTTGTTGAGTGAGCAAGGAAATTTCACCAGGATGTTGATTATGTATAGGATTATGAGGATGCTATCTTGAAGTTTCAGATAGAAAGGGACTGTGATGTTGTGGAGATGGGAAGGAGTCATAGGATAACTGAGAGAGCAGGTGAGGACTAATTTGGGACTCATTAAGAGTATTTGGTGGATGAGGTACATTGAAACAGTCATAGGTTTGCTAAATAGATGAAGAAGGAAGAGGAGATGTTGCTGAAAAAGTTGTTTGAAAAGAAGGGATCGGAGAATCAAGTTGAGGTTATGAATAAATGAGAGTGAGATCTAAGCACTTACCTAGTTGAAAGGTGCTGCTGAGTAGTAGTGGATGAGGCCCAATGTTGTGATGAAAATTCTGTTCATTAAAAGCAACATGTCTAGAAATGTATATTTTGCTAAAAATAAGATCAAGACATTGATAGCCATGATGATTAGATGGGTAGCCCAAAAAAATGCATTGTTTGTTGCGGAAAGATAGCTTGTGCTTAGCATGGGGTCTCAAGAGAAGGTAACAAGCACATCCAAAGGCTCTTAAAAAAGAATAATCTAGTGGATTACCAAATAACTTAAAATAAGGTGAAGTGTTATCTAGAACAACAATAGGAAGCCAATTTATAAGACATAGCTGTCATAAAGGCATTAACCCAGTAGGTTGTTGGTAAATAGGATTGAGTTAACAAAGAGAGACAACTTCCATGAAGTGACGATGTTTCCTCCCAGCTAAACCATTCTGCTAAGAGGTATATAGATAAGAAAAACGCTAATGGATTCCACTGGTTTGAAGAAAGTTTTGAAATTGGTGTTAAGCAAATTTTCCACCATTATCATACTAAAATTGCTTTATTTTTGTAGAGAACTTATTTTTAGTCGTTTTGAATTGCATAAAGCAAGAAAAAACATCTTATTTATTATGTAAAGGACACAACCATGTAAACTGAGAGTAGTTATTAATAAATAGGACATAATACTTATAACCCTTAGTGGAAACAACAAGGAAAAACCACACATCTGAATGAACGAGTTCTAAGGATGTTAACACAACATAAGAAGACTCTTTAAAAGGTAGTTGCATGATTTTTCCCATCATGCAAAATTTACACAGAATTTGAATAATAGGCACAAGTAATAGGTAGATTAAAAGAATTGATGACTCTCTTGATAGTAGGAGAAGATGGATGTCTTAGTCTTGAACGCCAAACATCAAAGGTAGTATGAAATCCTATAAGATCAATTTTGGAACCAAGTTTATTTGAAACAGACTGCCCAATCTTGATAGGATAAAGGTATCTTTCACTCCTGCCTGTTAACAAAAGTTTGCCTGTGAGATTGTCCTTCACAAAAAATTAGAATAAGTTAGAATAAAATGACACTTGTTATCTTTACATAAACGATTGATAGATAGCAAATTTATAGTAGCTTGAGGACAATGTAGAACAGGTTTCACATGTATAAGGGTATCGAGAATGGAATTTGAGGAACGAAGTTGTATAGTGCCAATATGCTTAATGTGTAAACCATTACCATTTCCAATAGCTATAATGTCATTTCCTCTGTAAGATTCTGTCAATTGAAGACTACCAATATCAGGGGTGACATGCTAGTTTACTCCATTGTCAACATACCAGGTATTATCACTATGAAGAGAATTTGATTGTGCTACCATGGCAACCAATTGTTGAGGTGGATGGTGCCCTTGATAGTTATAGTCATACCTATGAAAGCTATCAAGAGGCATGTGGTTCTTTTTCCCATAAATCTGACAGGTGTATAGATCAAACGATGGATCATTTTCCCAAGAGGGAATTTTGCTACCACTTCCAAACCTATGTGCAATAGCATGTGCAGTAGAGGAAGCTTAATTCCCACTATGAGTACCTTGCGAATACTTTTGAGTTGTAGGAATAGAAGGTTGTTCTTACCAATTCTTATGGCTTTTCTTTGAATTTCTTCTTTCTCCTCTAAGTTTAGTTGCAATCATGGCAAAATTATTGTGATCACTCTGTAAATTCTTCTAATGGTTTTCAAGAAGAGCTTCAAAAGCAAATAATTCAGATTGAAAGTCAGATAGAGATAAAGATTTTTCACACTAGGCAAAATAACAATTTGATATAAAAGGAGTATATGCTACATTGAGTTCTCTTATAATATAAGAAATGAGATCATTATCATCTACTTGCTTTCTTACTGCAGCTAGTTGATCAAGAAGGGATTTGACATGTTCAATATATTTTGAACAGCTCTTTCCTACTTCTTCAAAGTTTTGCAGTTCCCTCTTTAATTTATTAACATTGGAAGCTAACGGTGATGCAAAGCATTAAGCCAACATAATCCATGCTTGGCATGCTATTTTCTGACCATATATAAGAGACAGTGCCTTCTCTGATAGAGTGGACTTCATCCAAACGAGTACAAAATGGTTCTTGCAATTCCACAACATGAACTGAGGAATAGTTTCTCGCGTTCTACCATTAGTAATGGGTAAAAATTCATCTGGGCATGGTTCATAACTGTCTATAAAGCTCAAGAGCTCATGAGCACTCAGAGCATCTTCTACTTGAAAGGATTAATTTAGATAAAATGCAGGTTCCTCAAGCTTAACCGAAACAAATTGGATAAAGTTTTTTGGTGGTGTGAAGATGGCAGTGGAAGTAGACATAGTTTGAGAGAGCGTTAGCCGATAAGGCTCTAATACCATAAAAGATATTTGAATGGGAAGGCTTGACCAAATGTCTAAGCCATTCATGTTTATTTATATAGTTATTATTTACATGAATGAATCAATCTATACAAGGAAAAAGGAAAAATATTAGGATATACAGCAAGGACTACAATCAGATGAGCATAGCTTAATCTAAGGGATCCTCTTTATTGTTATCCATTACATAAACATTAGTTTCACTTTAATCCTCCTGAGTCAGATTTTGGTTGTTCTTGGCTTGATTAGCTCGATTATTGTCTCGTATTGATTACTTATCACCCCTTACTATTTTTTTTGTTCTTATCAACTTATTTATTACTTCTTTTATTATGTGCCTAATGTCACGTTATTGACTCACTAACCTTTCCACTTACCTATTTTGTTTCTTGTTGAGGGCCTGCCTCTTGACATCCCAAATGGCCATTTCGCTATTTACGTTGGTGAAAACAGAATTAGGTACATTGTCTCTATCTCATTCTTGACTCACCCAAAATTCCAATCCTCCTTTGACAAGCTGAGGAAGAATTTGGATTCGATCATGACATGGGTCCCACTATTCCTTGTGAAGAGGTAGTTTTTTAGTCTATAACGTCAATGCTTAGATGAAAGAAGGACAAGGTTGATGGTTCTGTCTAATTGAAGAAGATGACCCAAATGAAGCAGCAACTTTTGCTTATCTTATTTTAACATCTTTCTTCATCAATTTCATCAATTCTTGATCTACTTTATTGTCTCATCCTTTTCTTTGATTTTTTTTTGTTTGCAGCCTTATTTAGGTTTTAATGTTAATTATGTAACTCTAATTTGGACCCCGTAAGCATATCAAAAATTGTATAAAGGTTTGGGATTTTTCTTACAGTAAGCCTTGTGATAATATATTTTTTATTATACTAAAAATTTCAATGAACATCTTATGGGCTTTTATTTCTTTTTTGTTATCTTTATGAATTTTTTTTTTCTCTAGTGCATGTTATTTACTTTAAAGATTCTATCTATCTAGTTTGCTATTTAGTTTTAGATATGCTTGGTAGGATTTAGTATGTTGAGGTAAGTGAAAAGTTGGAGCATAAAAATGAAGAATGTATCTAAATTTATATATTGTCTAAAATTTGAATATCTGGACAATTTTACTCATCCTTTTTTAGTCTTTCCATTTTCAATTACACCAATACCATGCACACCCTTAATTGTCATTATTATAGTTGTTAGTTTTATTCATTAAGCAATCTCTATTTTCTATGAATTTGAATTGACAAAGCATTATATATTGAGAGACGAAAGAAAATTGGAGGACAAGAAATCCTACTAAAATAAGAAAATAACAAAACAAAGGAAATTATTTTATCCCCTTGACGATTTTTCTAGTTCCGTCCTTGCAAAAGAGAAGAAAATATGTTGTAGAAGAGAGAGAAAATGAGTTGCAGAGGAGAAAGGATAGAGGAGAAAGAATGTGTTGAGCCTGATGAGGTGTCAGATGAGGCATTGTTGGCATGCCATATAGATCAATTTTGGCCACGTCAACAATCATCTTAACGACGTTAAGTGAATAATTGAAGGTAGGAACCAAAGTGAAATATATTAAAATTGTAATAACTCAATTGGATAAAATTAAACTATAGGGACCAAAATAAAAATTAAGTGAAACTATAAGGATTAAAAGTTATATTAACCCTAATAAATATATTAATTTCAACATAGATACATGTAAGCTAAGTACTTTACATGGTTTAAGCTTGAGTAAGTGTTGGGACTTGGGATACATGTGCTCCTAACACCAACTCTCTTCAAAACTTTTGATCGAAATGATGAAGTGGCAATGTAAGAAAACGCCATTTTCTCGAAAACCATTCAGTTTTCATAAATTTAGACTGGGTCACTAGGTTTGTGAAAATTGACCATCGACTAGTTGACATCAATCAAAATTGATCCACTCGCTAAAGCTAGTTTGAAGAGTGACTCAGACTGGTTAAGTCAGGCAACTAGTTTGGTATAGGTTTGAAAACACACAAAAATATGATTATTAAAGTGATTATTTTATTTACAAAATTAATTGGAATGTGTGTATTATATTACAAATTAATTCTTTAATAAAAAGTTTGTTATATTGAAATATTTTTAATTATAATAATTTTGTTTAAAATTATATTATAGAATTAAAAATAAATAAAACAAAATACATCAATAGCAATAAGTGCCAAAAAGTTGGTAAAGGTAGTATTTTGGCTCATAAAACATCAAAAACTAATTTACTAAAAAAGAAGGCTCAAATTTAGTTTTGGTCCTTCTAATTTTGTAAAAGTTTTAATTTGATCTTTCTGTTTTTAATTTGAACAATGTAGTCATTCTATTTTCTAAAAAGTTTTAATTAAGTTCATTTGTTTATTTTTATCCATTCATAAACAAAAATTTATGACGTTGTAAACACCTATTTTTGTC
>JASKGM010070077.1:0-16246 GCA_034509205.1 Ceratonia siliqua
ATTCCTTAGCATTGACCAAAATACAACTATCTGATAGTGTGGCTTAAATCTCAAAGCACTTGTGAAACTAACATTTTACAACCTTAATTACTAGATAGTAGATACTACCCTCGGGTTTAAAACTTAAAATTTTTTTTTTGCTGTTACAATAATCTAGGCACTGTATTGCTTGTTGAGAAACAAATGACTGATCAATCACAAATACAATTGTCACTTGATTGCTTGTCTTTTGCGTCTTTAGCTGTGAAACTTTTATTTTTCTACCGCTGAATGGTCAATTATGATTTATGAACTCCTGACTGCTGTCTGTTTAGCCTCTTAATACATAGAAGAAACTTAAATACTCAAAAGACATAGAAATCCCTATATGTTGTATAGATATGCACTTATTTTTATCTTGAGTTCCTTTCATCTCCTTTAAAATTTTTTTTTTAAAGTTGTTTGTCTATTTTCATATATTTTTGGCTACTTTCTTTTTCTCTTTACATTCAAGGACTTGTAAATAACAAAGAGATATCTTTTTTTCTCTTTATAAATTATTTTTAAATAGTACTTCATAGAATTTTTTTTAAAAGTGCAATACTGCAATAGAGCAAGCTAGTGTTTTATAACATAATTATAACATGAGCAACTTTTAGAGTCATATTGTATCCTATTGTTTGTATTCCAGCCTGAGCCATAGTAAATCCCATACGATTAAATGCTAATATTGTATGCATATCATTTTGATGTATAATGGTTGTTGAAACTATCTCACTGTTTGTATAATTATAGGGGATAATGGTTGATAAAAATTAGGAATAGAGTTGATCCAAGGTATATAAAGGGAGTAAATAACTTTCTTGACTTTGCTTGTAATCAATCTAGGGTGAATAATAGAATTTGGTGCCCGTGTGAAAGATGTAGAAACACGACATATAATAACCGAGCAACAATAAGGAAGCATCTTTTTCAAAGAGGATTTTGGAGAAGTTATAAGACTTGAGATTTCCATGGGGAGCTTCCAAAGACAACTTCTCAGTGTCCTGATGTTGGTGAGTTTAGCGAAGACAATAATGTTATTAAGGATGATATTATTGGAATGGTACATGATGCATGTGGCTTTATGAACATGGATACTAGGCAGAATGATCATGATTTCATTGAAGAACCAAATCTAGATGCAAGAAATTTTTACAATTTGTTGAAAGATGTTGATACAAATCTTTATCCAAATTGTGAAAAGATGTCGAGGTTGTCTTTTATTGTAAGGTTACTCCACATAAAATTTCTTAATAAATGGAGTGACAAATCTATGGATATGTTGTTGAAATTCTTTAAAGAAGTTCTTCCTAGTGGAGCCTTAGTACCCGATTCTTACTATGATGCTAAGAAGCTAATTCGGGATTTGGGTTTTGATTACACAAAAATATATGCATGCAAGAATGATTGTATTTTATATTGGAGGGAACATGCCAATGCACAATCATGTCCAAAGTGTAAATTGTCTAGATAGAAATCAAGTAGGCATAAGGGCAAGAAAGTGCCACACAAAGTATTATGCTATTTTCCTATAAAACTAAGGCTTCAATGGATGTACATGGCAAAAGAAATTGCTAACTATATGAGGTGGCACAAGGAGCAGCGCATTGATGATGGGGTATTAAGACATTCGGCAGACTCTCTTTCTTGGAAATCATTTGATGAACATCACTCATCATTTTCTACTGATCTTAGAAATGTGAGGTTGGGTTTATCAAGTGATGGGTTCCAGCCATACGGGGATGTGAGCTCTTCTCATAGTATTTGGCCTGTGGTCCTCGTACCATATAATTTACCCCCGTGGATGTGTATGAAACAACCATACTTTATAATGATGCTTCTAATTCTAGGTCCTAAATCCCTAGGAAATGACATTGATGTATTTTTACAACCAATGATTGAGGAATTAAAAGAATTATGGGAGGTTGGGGTGGAGACATATGATGCACACACACAATTAAATTTCAAGTTACGTGCAGCTGTTTTATGGACAATAAATGATTTTCCTGCTTATGGGAACTTATCAGGTTGGGTGACCAAAGGAAAGTTTGCGTGTCCTTGTTGCCACAAAGAGCCTTCATCTCTTTCTTTGGGAAATAAAATTTGTTATGTGTGGCACCGTCACTTCTTGCCAATTGATCATCCATGGTGTCAAAATAGAAGGGTCTTTGATGGAAAAATAGAAACTAGACATGCACCCAATGTGTTAACTAGTGATGATGCACTTAGCCAATTACAAAGTTTTGGAAATTTATATTTGGAAAAGGTCAAAAGCGAAAATGAGATGGGCTTGGTGTTACTTATAATTGGAGAAAGAAAATTATTTTCTTCTAATTGCCTTATTGGAGAACTCTTATGTTGCAACACAATCTCGATGTCATGCACATAGAGAGAAATGTCTCTGACAATGTTTTAGGAACGGTGATGAATATGGTCGAAAAAACAAAGGACACATTGAAGAGTTGATAAGATTTGATATGATTTAGTTGATCTAGGCATCAAGAAAAGTTTACATCCTCAACAACAAGGTAACAATATATTGATACCAGCTGCCTGTTATGCACTATCCTCACAAGAGAAGCTTAGAGTTTGTAACTTTTTGACTGTGTTAAAAGTTCCAGATGCATTTTGCTATAATATTTCACGATGTGTCAATGTCTAGGAGAAAAATATTTTTGGACTGAAATGTCATAATCATCACATATTATTGCAACGAATGCTGCCACTTGCTTTACGTGGATTACTGCCTAAAGAAGTATATGAGCCTATAATAGAGTTAAGCAACTTTTTTAGAAATTTGTGTTCGAAGTATTTGACAGTTCATGACTTAGAACTTCTTCAAGAGCAAATTGTGATAACCTTATGTAAATTAGAGACTGTATTCCCTCCTGCCTTCTTCGATGTCATGGTCCATTTGCCAGTTTACTTGGTAAGAGAAGCAAAGGTTGCAGGACCTGTCCAATATAGGTGGATGTACCCCATTGAAAGGTGTTTCTCTTTAATCCATTTTTATTTTGTTCATTTTCTATAATTTTATACATAATGTTCATTTTAACATATGAAAGCAGGTACTTGCGTACACTTAAATCATACGTTCGCAATAAGGCTCATCCGAAGGGATCAATTATAGAAGGGTATCTTGCAGACGAATGCCTTACATTTTGTTCAAGATACTTGAACAACATCCAAACTAGGTTTAACAAAAATCCTAGAAATGATGATGGAGAAGTGAGACCTTCTTATATATCGATTTTTAGAAAATGTGGCTTACCAAAAAGGGCGTTCAAATTAATTGGCTTTTCCAATGAAATGTTTAATCAAGCTCGTACGTACGTTGTTTAAAATTGTGAAGAGGTGTGGCCTTTCATAGAGTAAGTTTGAGCTACCTTCCTCAAATAAACAATGAATTTATCAGTATACCATGAATCTATTTGACATATAATCTATAATTGTAAGAAACATAAAGAGGAGCTTAAGAGACACTTCTCATCAAATTTTCTACAAAGACATAATAAAGAGTTTCATGGTTGGTTTTATGAACATGTAGGTGTCATTGGATGAACAAAACACTGTATGATAAAATAAGTTAGTGTTGAGTTTTTCATTAATGCATAGATGTTCTTATGTGTTTGTTATAGGTTTCAAAGTTACATTCCCAAGGACTTACCAATGATGAGTTCTTAAGCTTAGTCGTTGGTCATTTGAAAGTATTACATTGTTATGCAACCTTTATGGCGAATGGATTTAGATTTAATACAAAGGATCGTGCTCAACATCGAAAAACCCAAAATAGCGGAATTCTTGTGAGGGGTGATGATGAAGATCCACAGAAAGAGTATTATGGTGTACTAGAAGAAATTTTAGAATTGTCATATGTGGGGAATGAGAAAGTTACCTCTTCAAATGTCATTGGTGGGGCATGGCTCACTTGGGAAGATGATATAGAGTGAATAAATATGGATTCTCATCTTTTAACACCCATTCTTCTTTGAACACTAATGAGCCTTTTGTGTTAGCTTCTCAAGCTGAATAAGTGTTTTATGTAGAAGACATGATTGACAAAGGTTGGCTTCTTGTAGTGAAGGCAAATCCTCATGGCCTTTATAATATGCCTGAACCACATAATGATAATTTTCATGATAGTGAATATGATTTATCAATCAATGAAGACGATGCTTACCAACAAGTAGGGGTTGAAAATGAATTACAGTCCACCAATGCCATAGAAAGTGACTTATGGTATTACTGCATAGAGATGGTGTTCAATCAGAAACACTTATCTTGGAAAGGGAGTAAGTTGTCAAAAATACTGGATAAAGACAATTCATTGATGACAATGAAATAAACAAGCTAGGAATGGAGGCAGATGATATGGACTTGCTTGAGGATGAGCCTTCAAGTGAAGAAGTGATGAAAATAGTCATGAGGATGAGTCTTCGTCCACTGCCTAACATTTGTTGTACTAATTTAAGTGTAATAGTCAATAATCTATTAGCTTACTTTCATATGAATAATTATGTTTACTTTATGCTTAACGTTATGTGTTTTGTTATATTAATAATTATGTTTACTTGTTATTGTTGGACTTTGATAATGTCTGCCATTCTAATCCAATTCTTGTATATGATTCTATAGGATATGGCTGGACGTGGTAGAGGTAATAGAGGGAGAGGTGGTGGTCGAAGAGGTGGCTCAAATGTTGACCCAACGTCAAATTCACCTATGACATAACCTCAGGATGAAAATGTTCACCAAACCCAACCATCATTGGATGCTCACATAGAACCTCATACTGGAGCAGCTAGTAGTGCAGGTATCATCGATATTATTAAATAAAATTATAACATTTTAATGTTTTATGTATTTCTCACTTGATATACTTAACAGCTTCTTGTAGTGGAAGTAAGAATGGAAGGGGCAAGTACAAATGCATTAAAGTGAACATGAAAACCAAAAATGGAAAAATAAATGTCAACATACTTGAGGATTTTCTCAAAGCAGTAGGAGAAAATGCTAGAGACCTTATCAACTATTATGGCTGGGTGGTAAGAACGATTGCTCCATTAATTAAAAACAATTGGAAAGCAGTGTCACGAGCAGTTGGTCAGCAGATGTGGTCAAGGGTCAAGGTAATAAATATGCCTAACTTCTAAATTCACATTATATATCTTGCATAAGCTAATCAATATTTTTTCTTTCAGGAAAAGTTCAACTTTGAATATCGAAATAAATGGCGATTGGAGGCATTTGTCTTATCCACTCTGCAACAGCTTTACAGATCCTAGAGATGTCGATTGCATAATGTATATAAGAAGTTTTAGACTGATGAGGAAATGTTACAAAATATACCAGATGATGTCAACATTGATGATTGGAAGCATTTGATTGCTTATTTTGGTAGTGAGAAATTTCAAGTACTATACTGGTGATATTATTCAATCAAAATCTTGTTTAAAACTATATTATTTCATTAAACTTTATATTTCACCCAGAATGTCAGTTAGAGAAATGCACAAAATAGAGCAAAATTAGTGATTAAGCATACTTGCGGTACGAAGTCTTTTGTAGAAGTTGAAGAGGCTACGGCAATCTTTTTATTCTTTATGTTTCTTTACCCCAATTTGCATGTTATGACAATATTATAACAGTTTACAACCTTACTTGTCTTTTTCTTGATAATTTTTACTTAGAGAGATTCTACTACTGGAGAAAAGGCATCAGTAGATCAACTCTGGATGCTACAACATACTAAAAGGACTAAAGAAAGAGAGGTGATGTGGTCTGATCCAAAGTCACAAGAAATTTATGTAAGTTTTTAGTTTCACTTATTGGTCATTTAATCATCTCCCATACTCTTAAAAATTATTTTACTAACTAATTTGTTCGACTATATAAAGGGGGAGCTTCATGACCTTGTCAATTAGTAACCATCAAAAGGTGATACTCCCTTGACTGCAGATGACATGTTATTGCAAGTACTAGGTAGTAGATATGGCTATTTTTAAGGCAAGGGTTATGGAAAGAAACCTCCATAAAAAAGGGGGAGGGCACAAGATGTTTAGCAGTCGCTTGAGGAAGTTAGAGTTGATCTTGAAGAGTTTAAGGCTAAGGTTAGAGATGAAGTTCGGGAAGAAATTAGAGTTGAAGTACGAGAGGAACTTACTTCTCAACTTGATGTTATACTTCAAGCACATCTCACATCCATGTTTCCCTCTCTTTCTCAGGTAATAACTTTATCACTAATTTATCTTCCATCAATTTTTATAAGTACGACTGTTTATTTGGATAGAAACAGATCATATTATGTGTTGATTCAATCAAAATGAAAAGGCTAATTACTTATCTATATTCCATATCATGGTGGATGCAAAATTATGCATAAATTAATCTACAGTCTTACATATTCTTGATGTACTGCGATATATATTTGTGTTTTATTCATTTGTTGTATTTTGGCCAAGGAGGTCAATTTCTGTAGTATGATGTGGGCATGTCTACTATTTATGGTCATTGTTTGTACTTGGGTATACTCAATAAAAAGGAGAAACTCTGACAAAATTTTTATAAATTTCCCCACTTGAATCATATGCATATAACTTAATTCAATTGTATGTTTGCTTGCCTTGAAACACTTGTTTTTTTGTTATCTAATTTGAGGATTGAATAAAACTGTGACTTGTCTATCCAAGTTGTGTGATTTAGTTAGAAGTATGCTTGTAAAATGTTAAATTTATAGATGTGTATTAGAGAAGGTAGTTGTCGTTATTGTAAATTGTTAGCTGTTATTAAGAAATTATGAGAAACCTTCAAGAACTCTCATGTATGTTGAATTATTTGATTCAAAAACTATTCATTGTCTTGTTGGGCCTTTAATTTATTTAACTTTAATATTACAGGTTTCTCATCTACAGATTAATGAAGCTCCTTCTACATCGCATCATTTGGAAGATACACAGAGGAGTGAATTTCATAAATTTAAATTTTAAATTTTATGTATATTGGAATATTATGATGTACAATAAAATTGTTGATTTAAACATATGTTTTTAAATTTAATGTATATTGGAATATTATGTTGGAGATAAAGCAAGTTGTGTTATAATAGGTTTAAATATATGTATTAGTTGATTCTAACAAGAGAGTGATTTTTGTGACAACAAAACATGTCATCACAAAAAATAGCTAATATCGTCACAAAAAATAGCTTCAGTGACAACAAATAATGTTGTGACAAATAAGAGATTTTCTTATTACAGAACAATGCTTTTAGTGACAACAATGTTAATGTCGTCACAAAAAAAGAGTTTCAGTGACAATATTAGAATTTCATCACAAATAATTATTATTCTTGTCATAAAAACCACATTTTGTGACGATATAAGAATATCGTCACAGAAACTATCTTCTGTGACGACATTCATACATTGTCCCAAAAGGTATTTTTTGTGACGCCATTCCTATCGTCACAAAAACCACCTTTTGTGACGGCATAAGAATAGCGTCACAAAAGATAGTTTTTGTGACGATATTATTGTCGTCACAAAAAGTGGTTTTTGTGACGATATTTTTATGTCGTCACAAAAGGTTTTTTTGTGACAATAAGAATGGTATCACAAAAAATACCTTTTGTGATGATGTAAGAATGTCGTAACAAAGGGTAGTTTCTGTGACGACCTTAGTTGTCACAAAAGATAACTCAGTTACGACTTATGAAAAATTTAAGAAATAAATGCATTAAAGAAACTTATAGTGACGACTATTACCATTACTAAAAACACATTTAGTGGCGACATATTGACGTCACTAAATCTATATATTTTGTGATACTTAAAAGTCGTCACAAAAAGGTTATTTTCAGTGACGATCCAATTTTGTAATCACTAAAAACCTTTGGCAATGAGGTATATGCGATGACTTTTAGCCGTCACTAAAGGTTAAAAAGTCGTCACTAAATGACTTTTAGTTTTGTCGTCACAAAAAGTTTTTTTTGTAGTGTATTTATTATGGAAGAATAATGATACTCATACATCATTTTTCTTTATTTTAATTCTTGCATCTTACTTTTAATTATTGATATACTATAAAATAGTAATGATAATAGGTGATAGTAAGCAATAGATAATAATAAAATAATATATGTGAGAATATGTATGAGAGTGGTGTAAAATAAAATAGTACATGAATATAATTAATGTTATAAATCAATTAGGCAATAAGGTGTTGTTGGTAAAACCATTTTTTGACCCTTTTTTTTCTCTATATGACCAAAAAAAACTATTTTGATAATCAATCTTTCATTTTCTACGTGAAAAAAATTGCATTTAAAAAAATTGTATAGAAATTAAAAGTCAAATTGCAAATAATTAATCACCTTTAACTTTGACACTTTGACAAATAATCTCTTGTAATTTTAATTTTGATAAATAACATTCTTCTAACTTTCAAACTGAATCGAATAATCTCTTTTATTTAAAATATTACAAATTTATGAGTCTTAACTATTGTTAGAGATTATAATAAAATTATTTATATTTTTTTCCTAACAGCTTAAGATTTTGGGTTGAAATGTTTCTTGACATAGTATCGGAGTTTCTATGATCAATTAAGTGGCCATGTGTTGATTCTTATCGTTTTCACTTTTTATAATTAAATTGTCTACACTTCAAGCCTAAAAGTGGCTTTCGCATGAGGATGTATGTTAAATATTATAATAAAATTATTCATAAGCATTTTCCTAATAGTTTAAACTTTTAGGTGAAAATGGCTCTTGACAACTATAAAGGCTTAATTACATAAAATTATAAAATCATAAGAAATTTTACTTAGGGTAAACTTCTTGAATCAAGTTAATTTTATCCAGTTCATTTGATCCTTTTTTTTTTTTTTTACTTTTTAGTGGATGATAAGTTATTTTTACATTGGTTATTTATTCAAAATTAAACCATGCACAAGGGCTAATTAATCTGTCAAAGAATCAAAGTTGAATGAACTATTTTATTTTAACAAAAATTTCATTGAAAAATAAATAAATTTTCATTGACATATCCCTCCTCAGGGAAAGCAAAGAAATATCCTTAATTTACCATTCAAACAAGTAAGGTAAAAAGAAAAAGATGTGGCTAATTAATGTAAGTGCTTGCTTTCCTAAAGGTATTGCTTATAACTTTCTTTTTTTCCTTCGTTCTTTCCTTTCCTTGAAGATTAAGAGAAAACTTGTTGCATTTTTTTTTTCTTTTAAATTGCTATTGGCTTTGAGAAGGTGGACCAAAAAGCTAAAGGCATTGAATAAAAAAAAATTCATTTAAATACATTTTTGGTTTTTTTTGTTTTGTAAAAGTTTTAATTTAGTTCCCTCATGTTTTCAATTTGAACAATGTAATAATTTTATTTTTAAAAAGTTTTAATTAAGTCATTTCATCATATTTTTGTCCATCCACAAACAAAAAAATTATGATGTTATATTTTATTAATATGTCTAAACATGTTATTGTCTACGTGGAATGACTATTTGATAAATCATCAAGTGAAATTATACTAAAAAATAAAAAATCATAAGAGGAAGAATACGAAATCACGTGCATTCAACGTGATTTCATTTGATTATCTGTCAAATAATTATTCCATATGGATAACAATAAGACTACGTATGCTAATTAATCGTAATATCATTATTTTATTGATGAAAATATAATAAAATGACTTAATTAAAACTTTTTGAAAAATAGAAGGATGATATTGTTCAAATTAAAAATAGGAAAACCGAATTAAGATTTTTATAGTACTAGAAGGACCTAAATTATATTTAAGTGTAAAAAAGATTATATGAATCAATAATCAATAAGCAATCTCTTTAAAACCAAGTCATCACAATTAAATTTATATCCAATAAAAATGATAGAATCAAAATCAACTTTTTGCATTGATCAAACATAAGATTACTAATTGGGTTCAAACTTTAGGGCAGCATTTAGTAGAATTTTGTCTCCTAAATATGCACTAGCCGATGTGGAGGATGCGCTCTATTATCATTGTCTGAGATGAACTTATTTTGAGTTGACACACAAGCTAGCCTGAGAATATCATTAACCTATAAAAAAAAGTTCATTTCTCCCTTAAAAGTTAATGTTGGAAATCAAAATTAGCTACGGAGTTGAATATAACCTTATGAGCCATCCTGCAGTCCTCATCTCTCGAAATAAAATAAATAAACAAGAAAAACTTTGCACCTAATTATACCTTTATTTTTAAGTTAAGTAACATTACTTATATATTTATTTATAAATTGTATAAACATTTGATGTAATTTTTTTAATTTGATAAAAAATTTAAATAGAATCATTTGAATTCCAATATTAAGATATGCACAGTTTATATACAATTGATAAAAATATCAATTGAAATATGGTTTCATGCATCTGAATTCATGTGAACTCAAACTCACTTAAAAAAATTTTAAATCGGGAAAGATGAATTTAGATAAACAATTATTTAAAATAATTGTGAGAAATTTGCACTAAAACAATTTTAAATCATAACAGAAGCAATTCCCAAATTGAAATCCAGCAAAATTCTTCAAGGGCAATGTACAAAAGTTTCCTTAAAAGAATGTTCTTGACTTCAAGGTGTTGATTATATGACTCATATTCTATGTAGGGGGGGCTAGTTGATGGAACGAAGGGGTGAACCCACAAAGGCCCATCTTGGGCTGTAAGGATATTTTAGAGATTAAAGTTTTCTATGTAATAAACAAACCTTTATAATCATTTTTAACAATTATTCTATATAAAAGAATGTTGGGCTGTTGAAGTAGATCATATATGTAAAAATATCGAACCGCTTCAAAAAAATTATGTGCGTAAATTATGTTCTTCTTCCTCGATTAATTTATCGTTCATATTTGCACAGCACAATGTATGGAAGAATAATGGAAACTTTTGGAAAATGGGGAATATATAAAGATTGAAGCAATTGTTTTTGAAAATCAAAAGGACCAATTTGACAATCAAGCCATATTCCCTCTCAAATTAATTATTCTTTGGAAACTTTAGGTAAGTATTCGTGACAGAAAATTAAAAGTCTAGCTTTGTATAAATACATTGTTAGAGTCTATATTGCAATTTTAGGGAATCTAGCTATGCATTTGGTTTGGGTGTTTTCTGTTTTCATTTTCATTAAAAATAGGAAATAAGAGTGAAAACGTGATTGGTTATAAATTTAGGAAATATTTTCTTAAAAATGTTTTTTAAATTTCATGAAAATTTGAAAACAACAAAAAGTTGTTTTCAGTGTTTCTTGTTGAAACTTTTGAAAATTGACAACAAAGATTTTGAAAGCGTGGTGACAATATCGTAATTAAGTTGAAAATAATGAAATTGCGGTGACAAATTTATAAATAGTAAAAAAAAATAGTGATAAGAAGAAAAGAAATAAGGGACTGTTTGGAATCATTTTTGTTTTATTGTTTTTAAAAATAATTTTTGAAAACAACTCTAAAAAATAGTTTTATAGAATAAAAAAAACTTGTTTGGGTAAAAAAAATTTCATTAGTTATTTTTTGTGTTTTTTTAGAAAACAGATGAAGAAAACAAGCCAAAATATAAAAAAATTATTTTATTTTTTTGTTTTCTAGTTACTGTTTTTGGAAAACAGTTTTTAAAAATAACTGATGAAAACAGTCACGTAAACGAGTTTTGTTGTTCTTGCAAAACAAAAAAATTATTTTTAAAAACTAAAACAAACAGGGCCTAAATTTTTTTATTTTTTGAAAACAAGATTTAGTATTACAAACCAAATATGTTTTCATAATTTTTATTTTTTGAAAACAAGAAATGGAAATAAAACTAAATATGTTTTCTAAAATTTGAAAATGAAAATCGTTTTCAAGAAATGAAAACAGAAAATGAAAATAGAAAATACTTCTGCAAACCAAACGCACCCTAACTATGTGTATTTTATTTGAGTAGGAAATTGGTTACTATCTTCCTTTCTGGGTATGGCTTTTATATCTTTCTCTTAAAATTATATTAGCGGTTTAATAAAATAATTATCCTTGTTTAGGATAAAAAATAAAGCCCAATATTAGGGTTACATTTTCTTTAAAATAATATAAAGAATCAATTGGAAAATATGCAATTCCTAGCTTCAACTGACCATCAAGACGACTCCAATATCGTCATTAAATCAGAATAGTTGCTACACTTCAACGAAACTGAAGCAAAAGTACTAGACATCTTCATTTGAAATTTAAAATATCTTATAATTTATATTAGAAAACTATAGAGACATCTTCAATCTTTGATAGTTCTATTGGCTGAATGTTCTCTTCCCTTTTTCAATATTTAATAAGGTTAATTGGTTAGTATTAAGTTAATTTATCCGACACCAATAAAATTTAAATTTTTTTAAATATATATACCACTAGTTCAATAAAATTATCGTTTTATTTATATTGTTGTTATATATATATATATATATATATATATATATATATATATATATATATTTTTTTTTTTTTGGCACACACTTAGGATTCATTAACATTGATTATGTAAATCAAATTCAAGCTTTCAAATAACTTTTTAAAATTTTTTATCATAAAAATTATATACATAAAATTTCACATTAAGGTATAATTTTTTATATTACATCAATATACGCCTTAAGATTAATATCTTGTAATAACTTTTCAAAATTTAACATGCATGATTAATGTAATAATTGTTTATAATTCAACAATTGAATTGATAAAATTAGATATTCTATAGCAAGGAAAAATATTCAGCACTATTGTAGCACTAGATTTAGTGTTACGGTAGTACAAATTAGTGTTAGAGACCTCTTGAAATTATAATAAAAAATACTATGAGAGTCAATTTGTATTACCATAACACTGAGTCCAGTATTATAATAGTACTAAATATTTTTTCCAATAGCAAGATACTAAATGGTGTAAATATGTCAACATTTTACATTGATATCAATTGATCCTTATGTAAGTATTTTAAATCTTCCACGTGTCAATTAATTTCTTTTTTTAAATAATATTTTTTGTTATAACCAGTTTTATATATTAAAATCACTAGGTGTGAGTTTGAACCTTGAACACTTAGTTATAGATACTTTGATACCCTATCAATATTCATTTCAACTCAAAAGCTTAAGTTTAAGAGAATATTTATAAATAAATTTATTATAATAATTAAATTCAATCCTCCCTGCGGTCATAAAAGAAGAAATGGTGCTATATCCCACCTAAGATCAAAATATATACTGCTTGACATTGATTGTTATGATATTTTACGAACATGTGTTATAAGCTGAATCATATTTTCTCCCCATTTTCAAAGTTGATCAACAACTGTAAAGGAATATGTTAATTTCTCACCAAAAGAGGTGTACACATCATAATTCCTGTTTCAAAGGGAATGCTATTATTTCGCAACCTATTCATTTCACACCTTCACTTTCCATTTGCACAAGTTTTATAAAAAGTAATGTTAGTGATATAATTGTTTTTAATTATAAAAAAATACGCAAATGTAAAATTTAGAGTTGAACTTAACAAATAAACTATAAATATATATATATATATATATATATATATATATATATATACATATTATTATGAATAAAGATTCTTTTTTTTTTTTTGGTTCTTACCTAGAAAAAGTTCAAACTTGAGTAGAGATAGGAGTCAAGCTTACTTCAATTCATAAATTTATAATCTCTGCTTAAATTCTTACCTACACTTAGTGGTTCATCTTGAACAAAATTAGTGGGTGCGAAAGGCTGAAATTTTCTTTTTTTTATGATGGAGTGAGAAGGTAGGTGTTGAAGTGATATAGACAAATAACAATAACAATATATAGCATAAAAAAAGAACTAATTTAACAAAAAAGTTTTCTAGAATAGTGAATTAAAAATTTTCAAATCTTATATCCCATCTCAAATATCAAAGTGAAATTTGTGAGTGAATAAGATCTCGCAAGAAAGGTAATGTAGAAGATAAGAATTTTGGCTTTTAATACCAAATAGGAAATGAGAATTTTTTGCAAGATTCATTAAGAGTTTTTATCTACTATACTGCTATATTGCCTGCTGGTAAAGACCATACGAGAGGAAATGAGAAACAATTGAACAAAGTAGTCACCACTCGTGGCTCGTCAGTCTATATAAGTATTATCACAAGCAGTAGGTTTTGATCAAGAAAAAGAGAGAGAATTGAGACTCTGAGAGTGGTGTGATAAGTGAATATGTGAAATTATGAAAAAAAATTATTTCTGGTCATAGTGTAGAGTCATATACTACAAAGCACTAAAAAAGCAAAGAAAAGGTTAGCGATATGACGTAATGGAAATTGACATTACACAAGTTGATAATAACAAAAAAATAGTAAAATGATAAAATAATATACACCTATATATAAGTGATGCATTTATAAAAAATAATGTATTTGTAAAATAGAGGGGGTAATATAAAAAATTTAAAGGAGGCAAATCAAATTTTTAAAAAATTAGTTATATAACAAATTCTTTTGGAGGGACAAATAAATTTTTTTAGAGGAGCAAATGATGTTTTAAGAATATTATTTTCATGGAAAAAAATTTTGGGGGCTATTACCACCGATGTCCCTTCAAAGATCTGCCCCTACCTACCCTACTTCTTAATGACCTAACTATAAACATAAATAAAGTTGATACATTCACCTTTTTATTTCTGATTTTAAATAAATAAACTTAAGCTCTCATGAAACACGAATGAGGATTAATTTTCTCTTATTCAAAGAGAAATATATATACAATATATGATATTTACTACTTAATTAATAGATTACACTTATATTTATTATTTATGGATCTATATATATTGTGTTTATTTTTCTACAAACATGATAGAATGTTGGATCCAAAATCTCATGAAACCTAGCTACTTTTATCTCAAACAATTTACATTGAATTATAATTAAAGCTAAATAAGTCTCATGAACTAATAGCTTAAACGATAGAGATCTTAACTTTTAGATTAAAACAAACTTGATTCTTATGAATTTAATCTCAAATCTTATTCTTTTCCACACTTTTTGTTTTTCTTTAGACTTCTTACGTGAAAAAAAAAAAGAAAAAGAAAAGGTAAATGTCATTTTCACCATTGTAGTCCAAAGAACATTAGATTCCTTCAGCTATTGGCCTTTGCTTTTTAGGTACTTTACCTGCATTCAAAGGTTTCTGTTTATTAGAATATAATGAACAAAATATTCTGTAGTTTCCTTTCTTACCGTCTGTTCTCAAACACTCATCTCTAAAATAATGTTTAATTAACAACGTAATCTCCCTACAAGAAAATCAATGACAAAGCCAACTATTTGTTAGAGTAGATAACAATTTTAAATTATAATGCTACTTGAATAATCTTTTTCATAAATTTATGGAGGTTATCGTATTTAATTTTGACAAAACTATATAATTAATATCAATTCTGTAATAAATTAGTTTTCAATTTACATATAAGAATATAATTAATATCACTTTGTAATAAATAGTATATCCTTAATCTTAAGGGTTGGCTTAATAAGAGAAAAACATGAAATATATGGTAAGAGTTGTGATTACAAATTCGAAGAAAAATGAGCATTTACTTGGATTCGAAGAAACGGACCCTGTCTGACTCAGGTACAGCCCATTTCCTGGAAACCCGGGGCCTCCACAAAGCTCTTCTAAACCAAGTGTTAAAGCAAATTCCAAAAAAGCGCAGTCCTCCGCGTCAAAAAGGCTCCCTCGGACAATTTTCAGCATTTTTCACTTGAGCCATTACTTCATCTTTAGACAATCACACCCTAAATAATATCTATATATATACACCCAAGTTTCCAGTTCCTACACCACAACGTACCCTCCTCCATTCGTTGAGTTTTTTTCAACTTCTGAAACTGGTGTATTGGTATCTTTATAGCTTTAATTCGCATTGCGGCTACTCCAATTATTTGAGTTACTGTTGTAAAATGTTTCTAACTTTGTGAACTCTTGCTGTAATCATAGTTTCTAACTTTGTGAACCGATCTGTTTCTGTAATCGAAGTTTCTAACTTTGTGAACCTTTGCTGTAATCAAAGTTTCGATCTTTTTTGTTGTTCAAAGCAAATTCATGGCCATAGTCACCAATTTGGAGCGAATTGAGGCACTTCTCAATGCACCCAATGGCAAACACAATAAAAGATGGCATTCTGCTTT
>JASKGM010070088.1:0-16246 GCA_034509205.1 Ceratonia siliqua
CCTTTAACACTTCTATAGAGTAACCCTAGGTGCACCTAGTATTAATTGTCCATGGACTATTTGTGGGAGGTATAAGGGAGGCCATTGGAACGGGCATGTGATTAATTCATCCGTGAAATTACTCTGGATGCATATGGTACATTGTCTCATGAGAAGAATTATTGGATCCATCTACCCTTGTATTTTAAATTTTATTTAAATCCCAAAGTTTTTGGTTAGCTCTTTTTGTTGAAAAGTATATTTCTATGGCTTTCCTTCTTGTTTTATAGATATGTGTGTATGTGCTTTAAGATAATTTAAGGAGTTCTAAATAGTCCTTTGTAAGGGTGGACTATATCATTCTAACTTTTCCTTGGGAGAATTTTGATTTCCAAATTATAATATGTTTATTGTCATAAGTCTATTCCTAAGGCTCTTTTTTTTTTCATACATTGTTTTCCATTCTTTAAATTCTTATGGTTCCATAAACATCATGTGACTTCTATATGTAGGATTGATAGGAGGCTTTAGCTCACTGAGCCTTTGTGACTCACTCTACTCTTTCATTTTTTTTCAGATTAAGCTGCAAGTACTAAAATTTTTGAGCCACCACATTCTGTTGAGCCTGCCAATTAAATTGTGGTATGCATTTCTCTTGTTGGTGGAATGTTTTCAGAAGGCACTTGGACATGTTGGCTAGAAAGTGCATTGGCTCATTTTCGTGTTTGATCATGTTATGTAGATATGAGTTAGTTAATGACTATCTTTTGTTTGCTTGTAACCTAGAGTGTATGGAACTCTGTACGGTGGAATGTTCCATCCATTTTGGTTGTGGGTTATACCCTGGAATGTCCATATTTAAGGGGAAACTCTGTCTATTTTTATAAAAAAAAATGACATGACAATTTCCTATTTAATTTATCTTCGAGTACTTGGCCAGATGGCTCCCTACGCCGGTCACGCTTCTGGATTCGGGGCGTGACGAAGTTGGTAGACTTCACTACAAAGATACAAATAAATGGAAAATAGAGGTCCAATATGTTTCATTATCATGATCTAAATTCACATTTCACTTCACTGAATTCTAAACCGGGGTTACAGCCAAGACTATTTTGACAAAACTTCAAATATGATGAATTGATTAACACTTTATAGTGATCGTTCTACATTTCCTTGTTTCAGGGGTTAGTGACAATGTAATCCAACAAAATGAGCATGGTCCTCGATGAGAATTGAATAGAATATACAGTCATCTAAACAGTGTATTATAATCTTTCCTACTTTATTATACACAAAATCGTTTTGATTCTTTTGAACAATTCCTAGCCCTATCAAACATTATGGTTCCCCCAAGGAAGAACAATATATGGATGATGGTATGAGGAAGACTTACACCAGCTTGAGGAAATCTAGTGTCACTTCCTAACCCTATCATCTCTGCAAGTTTGCGAGTGTAATCTTTCACACTGTTAAAGATCAATCCATCCTCTGAGTGAAAAGCAATTTGATTCTCTTCTAGTAGCATTAACCTAGAAAATTTATTAGCGAAATTTTTAGAAACTGACAACTTATTTGTTATAAATCATAGCAGGAAAACTTCGTAAAAGTTGTGATGCTTTCATTGAACAATTAGTTGTAATGGTTGAAACCAAAGGAAGGCAATTTCCCATTCTAGTAATTAACATAGACAAAGCAGTACCTTTTGGTCATGCTTTTGGGATTAGGGGAACTTTTTTGAAACCAAAGGTTAGCTTTACATTTCCACTTCATATAACATCCCCCAAGAAAGAAACCATCAATGGTGCAAGGAACTGTGAAAGGGGAACTTTTCTTCGTCGATTGTAACGTTGATTGGAAAGACGGTGAGGACGACGATGGACATAATCACGATGGTGATGGGAATGATGGTGAGGATGACGGGGAGAATGACGTAGTGATGCATAGAGGGAAACTTGGCTTCGAAGGGCTGCTATTCGTCTAGTAAATAAGCACACAAAAGACAGGCTGCCAAACAACGTCTTTTGTGCCATATCATTTGCCACCGCCACGCTGGACTTTCGTTAGTACCACGTCAGCTTTTTCGTCTATTGTATTTGACAGAGGGATCATGTTAAACTAGTAGATTAAGCCTTAATCCATTGGTCATTATCTCTGCAATCCTAGTACCTTTGTGCAGGCTTCTAGCCACTTTGCCTTTGTTATGCCATCTCTTTGTTACTTTCTTTTGTATGTTGCTTTATTATGTTTCCCAGTCTCATTTCTGTACATTGTCTTATTTGGTTTTCTCTGTCTATATGTATGTCTTTACTGATGTAAACATATACTTCAATATATTCAAAATACTTTTCCCTCAATTCTCTTTCCTGCTCTCTTGTGTTTTAAAGACATCAGAGCCATCAAAGTATGGATCTCTCTCCCATCTCTAGTGATCCACACTCATTTGAATCTATGGCTACCAACAACATTCCTCCCTCTCCTAACACAGGCAACTCTAGTCTAGACCAAAAATGCAACTACTCAAAATACTCTTGTCCAACCCTCCCTGCTTTTTCAACCCCTCCACCAATGACCCATACCTTCATAATAAAACTTGAAGAACGTATTACCTTCATTCTCTGGAAAAGTCATCTTCTTAAATCTCGATGTAGAGTGCCAAGTTAGGAACCCTGAGTTCAAGACATGGTAGCAAACAAATTGTCTCCTCATGCGCTGATTGTATGCCTCAATCTCTTCTAAACCCATGTGCCACATAGTTGGTCTTTCCTTGGCAAGTGAAATATGGAGTAGTCTCTGCCAGTGATATGAATCGTCCTGAATAGCACGTATCATGAGTCTCAAGGCTAAACTCCAACAACTTAAAAAGGCCGGCTATACCATCCAACAATACCTCTCCAAAATGAAATCCATCACAGACTAACTCATAGCTGTAGAAGAACCAATCAACTATAAGGACCCCCATAGGTATCTTCTTGAGGGACTCCCGGCAGAGTATAATGCTTTTGTCATTACTGTCTACAACAGGGCCGACCAACCCGGTTTAGAAGATGTTCAGAGCCTTCTGATAACCTTTGACCTCTACCTCGAACGATGATAAATCACCAAGATTCCCAATCTTGGATTCCCTCAAGCGAATGCCTCCATAACTCCCTCTACCACCAAGAAGAACATGGCTTATCACTAGAAATTTTGGCCCCCATTTGCTTCAAACCCGACCCAAGACAGCCTTATTGGCAAAGCCTCATCCACCTGTCAACACCGGAATACCATGCCCTATAATAACCACCAAAATCAAGTGTCAGATATGTGGAAAACATGAACACTCAGCCCATAAGTGTTATCATAGGATGAACTCATCCTACCAACTAACCACTCAGAACTATTAGGCTCCACAACCTTGTCCCACTATGCCCAACATAACATCAACCAAGATCCATTCGTTCAGCCAGCCCAAGCCCTACATTCATATCCCTTCCTACTAGCAGGTCTTTCATCATTTCCCTATACTGAGAACAACCCCACTGAAGATTGACTTCTTGACATAGGTGCGACACACCACCTCACCCAATTAATAGATAATCTCTTAATTTCTCATCCCTATCAAGGTACTGATAATGTTTATGTCGGTAATGGTAAGACTATTTGCATTTCCCACATTGGTCACACACAACTATCCTATGCCTCTCATCCTCTCTCCCTCAATAATATCTTACTCACTCCACAAATTTCTAACAATCTCATCAGTGTTGCAAAACTGTACACAGGCAACAAAGCTTATGTTGAATTTCACTTAACTTTTTTTCTTGTGAAGGATCTAGAAACAAACTGGACCTTCCTCCAAGGTTAAGTTGAACATGGACTCTATAAAACACCATCACCCACTGCTCGGCCTCACTTCCCCTCACATCTGTTTGTTAGAAGAAGAACTCTCACCTTTGGCACACTTATCTTGGTCACCTAAGTCCTAAAGCTCTTTCCAAGATTTTGTTATCATGTAATTTACATACCAATGTCAATGAACACTCTATTTGTCAATCTTGTGTTGTATCTAAGAACCATCGTTTACCTTACTCTCTTTCTCACTCTCATACCCCCAATCCCTTTAATTTAATACATACTAACCTCTGGGGTCCCGCACCAACTCACTCAATCACTGGCGCTAAATATTTTATTTTATTAATTGATGATCACTCACGTTTCACTTAAATCTATTTCCTCACCACTAAAGATCAAACTCTTCAAGTCTTCAAGCATTTTCACCAGATGGTTCTCGCATAATTTAACACCAAACTTAAACAAACCAGGACCGATTGAGGAGGGGAGTTTCGAACACTCCATAAACACCTTATATCTCTTGGCATACATCACCAAGTTTCCTGCCATCACATACCTCAAAAAAATGGTCGGGTTAAGAGTAAAAATCAACACATCGTCAAAGTTGGCCTCTACCTTCTTGCCTATTCCCACATCCCTTAAACTTTCTGGCCCTATGCCTTTCATTATGCTATGCACATTAGCAATCAACTTCCCACCAAAGTCCTACACATTGCCTCCCACTGTAAGATCTTTACCCATACCTAACCTGATCCTAACTTACTTCGTGTTTTTGGGTACATATGTTACCCCTTATTATGCCCTTATAACACTCATAAACTTTATGATCGATCTAAACCTTGCATTTACCTAGGCCAGAGTTCTAATCACAATGGTTTCCGTTATTTTGACCCTTATTCCACAAGAATCTTTGTTTCCCGTGATGTCTTTTTCGATGAAACAAGATTTCATTTGCTCTTTCCAACCCTTGACCCCTCTGGCACCATAACTACCATAACTACCTATCATCCTGCCTATAATTTCTTATCTCTCCCATCTAACCCCAGCACTTCCCCCTACCTAACCAAGCACCCAATGGCATCTCTGCCACTCATGCCTCCCTACCACCCTCTCCTCCCCACTCTCCTTCCCCCTCTACCTCTAACTACACCTAAAATAATCATCCCATGCAGACTCGCTCAAAAGCAAGCATTTTCAAACCCAAAGCTTACCATATAGCTCCCATTATCCCTTTCAAACCTCTTAATCACTGAATTACTTTCCAAATTCCCGAATGGCCATAGGTCATGAACCTGCGGTTCTCTACCTTCGTCAAAAACTCCACATGGCCTTTGGTCCCCCTACCACCTAACAAGAAACTCATTGGCTGCTGGTGGGTTTGTAAAACCAAACTCAACTCATATGGCACTCTCTAATGCTACAAGGCCTATTTGGTAGCCAAGGGTTACCATCAAGCACCCGAAATAGACTACATCGAAATGTTTAGCCCTGTCATCAAACCCACTTCCCTTCACACCGTTCTCTTCCTCACCGTTACCCAACACTAGCATATTAAAGAGTTAAACATTGACAATGCTTTCCTAAATGGTGACCTCACTAAAATTGTCCTCATGACCCAACCCCCTAGTTACGAAGACCCAACCAAACCTAGCCAGGTCTATCATCTTCACAACACCATTTATGGCCTAAAACAGAGTCCTCATGCCTGGTATACAATTTCTCGCAGCTTACACCATTACGCCTTTCACAAAGCGCACTCTAACTCCTCTCTGTTCATCAGAAGAACTGCTCACCCTGTTTTCCTTATTCTTGCCTATGTTGACAACATAGTTATTACTGGCTTTAACCCTACTGAATTATAGGAGCTCACAGTTAACCTCAACTTTCATTTCTCCCTTAAAGACGTTGGGGATCTCTCATTCTTCCTTGGGATCCAAGTTACATGGACACCTACCTCCTTTAATTGTTTCCAGTAACAATATATTTGTGAGTTACTCACTCGAGCTCAAATAGACCATTGTAAACCCATTGCATCTCCCATGGCTACCAATGTTCAGTTATCTCTCTACCATGGTGTCCTTCTAGTAGATCCCTCCACCTACAGAAGTCTTGTCGACACCCTCCAGTATGGCTCTCTAACTCGTCCCAACACTCCCTTCGCTATGAATAAGGTCTATCAATTCCTCCATACCCCTACTAATGTTCATCTTCAGGCTATCAAGTGCATCCTACGTTATCTCCAAGGTACCATCTCCCATGGCCTTTCATTTAGCGTCCACTCCTCCTTCACTCTTCATTATTAAATAGATGCTAATTGGCCCAGCTACCCCAATGATAGGCGAAGCACTAGCGCCTACTGTGTATTCCTTGGCTCAAACTTGGTTTCCTAGTCCTCGACTAAGCAAAAGGTGGGGTCCCACTCTAGCACGGAATTCAAATACTGCCCCCTCGCCAATGCTGTTGCTGAAGTTACATGGCTCAAATCACTTCTCCAAGAACTTGGTGTCCCTTACCCTTGCCCCCTATCATTCACTGCAACAACTTGAGCACTCATCACCTCTGCGGCAATCCAGTGTTCAATGCAAGGACCAAACATATTAAGATTGAGCATTACTACATCCGTGATAAGATCATGCAAGGTTCTCTCCATGTTCGTCATGTCTCTTCTACAGCTTAACTTGCCGATCTCCTTACCAAAGTTCTATCTACTCAACACTTCTTGGTCCTGCACACCAAGCTCTCAGTCCTTCCTCTTCCTGCTCGCTTGAGGGGGGATGTTAAACCAATAGATTAAACCTTAATCCACTGGTCATTATCTCTGTAGTCTAAGTACCTCTGTGCAGGCCTCTAGCCACTTTCCCTCTATTGTGCCATCACTCTGTTACTTTCTTTTGTACACTACTTTATTATGTTTCCTTGTCTTATCTCTGTACATTGTCTTATTTGGTTTTCTTTGTCTATATATATGTCTCTACCAACGTAAACATATACTTAAATATATTCAAAATACTTTTTTCTCCATTCTCCTTCCTACTCTCTTGTGTTTTTCATATCAAAATGAGACAACTTGCACATTTAATGGACTAAATAAAGATAACTTATATTTTTGAGGGACCAAATTGTTAATTCACTCTAAAACTTATAAAAGATTTTCTTAGTTAATCAAAGTATATTAGGATGACAGAAGTGAAATAATATAAGTAGTGATGAATTAGATAAGAAAGACTTTTATGAATTTTGTAAGGTTTACCTTTTGTAGATAACTGCTTCTCTCATAAAAATAACTCTTACAAAACTCACAAGATTCTTTTAATTAATTACTATCACTTATTTCATCTTTATTATATCATCTCATGTTAATTGGTTAAAAAAATTGTTGTGAGTTTTATGAGAATTAAGAGTAACATTCTTCCCTTTTATAAGTGGAGCATTCTTCAAAATTTTTTTTGTACAATAAATTTTTCTTACTCTAGGTATTGCCCACACAAACAGTTTCGGCTTCAAATCACGATAACTTAGAGTACTTTTTTCACAACAAATTACCTTAGTACTAAAATATGACTCGAATCTTATGGTCAGCTCTCGATTGCTCTTTCTCTACCTAGATGTGTCTCTCTTATACCAAATATATTTAGGATTATATCGGAGAGAATTGTGAGTTATTAAATAACTAAAAATTAATTCTCTAAGAGTTAGTTACTTGAATTTTTCGTGATGACATTTTACTGATCCCATAACTCATTTTGATAATTTTAACAACTAAATATAAGGGATAGTTGACATGTTTTGTAATGTTGGCCTTTTAAGTTTTGAAGTTTTCATTGAAGTACTAGTTAGTTTCAAATAAAGACTTTTAATTTTCTTACTGAAAAACACGCTTAATTTTCATTGTCTGAAATTAGGATGGCAATTATACTTATCTAATGAGTACTTATAAATTTTATCCATTTGAATCTGGATATAAGGATAAATAAATGGGTCTGTTTTTGGTCTGAACATTTTTTAAACAAATTTTGCGGGTCCACATTCGGGTTTAGGTAATAATATGATACCCAATCCGCTCCATAACCATTATCCATATATGTTCTCAGTTAGGCAATGCATAATAAAGTGATAGTAATTAATTTATTTAAATGATCAATATTTACATATTACTTTTTTTTAAAAACTTGTTTCAATGATTTCTTATTATAGATAGTTGTTGTCTTAGTCTATATATTTGTGTTATTATATAACAATAATACTTTATTCATATTATATATTTAAGATGATAATTGAATATTGATCAAATTCATATTTTTTAAATAATTATTTGAGAAAAATGATTACTATTTTAGTATTTTAAAATTTAGAATTGTAAATATTTATTGTTATTTCATATTTGAAACTTTTTGTTAATTTGGAATTTATATAAATAGATTTGGGGTAAATGAATATGGGTACAGGAAAAAATTGTCAAGTTTAAAATTTCTCCAAATAATGGATACGAAAACTAGATGAAGACGAGAATAAGTATTAAATTTATTACGATATAAATTTAAAGATAAATTTAATAAATTTGTGTAAGTTTTAAATACTTTTGTGTAAATTTAAACCTAATTATTATAGTACATCATATGATACCGTTGCCATTCCTACATGAAATCATATTATTTGTTACAAAATGTCAAGGTAATAATTACACGTAACATTCTTTTACTGCAATTTACAAATGTACTTTCCTTTTTAAAATTTTTAATCAATTTTTTCTTATTAATCCTTTTGAATGAATTGATAATTTTGGATTAAATATTTACTACGACCCATTAAAGTATTGAAGTCCTGTCCCATAAAGTATTGAATTGAATTAGTATTTAAGCCCAAAAATTAAATTTGAACAAAACTTTAGGTTTATTTTAAATTTAAATTGAGCTTGAATATAAACTTTATAAACAGGTCTGGTCTATAATTCTATCTTTTTATTATAAAAAAATTAGATTACATCAGATTGGTTCTGAATTTGCATTTTTAAACAGAATTGAACTTTATTTTTTCAAATATACCAAAAGAAAAAAACTTGAGTTTAATTTTTGTTTTTGTTTTAGTGGTACGATGAAAGTAGTTTTTGATAAATTTATATGTCACACAAGATTAATAAATTCCTTTTCTAATTATCCTAAATTCTTAAGGGTACCTTATGTATTTAAAAAATATTTTGAAATATTAATTTCAAAGTAAAATAAAAATTATACTTTTTAATCAAAGAATAATGAGTAAGGACTAAAATTTGAAGTTGATGCTATATAAGCTATGAGCTCATTGGCGTTTAGGTTTTATATTTAAAAGTGGATTATATTGTGGGGATGCTATGCTTTTGGGCTGTAGCGTTATATCTCACCTTTTTATATCTTTTTTTGTATTTTTTTAAAATTAATAGTGTTTTTTATATCATGTATTTTTTTGAGAATTCTATAAAATGTTTTTAAATTTTTTAAACTTATTATACCGTTTCTATAAAACTATTTTTTAGAATTATATTTTTTTAAGTAAAAAATTTTAAAAATAATCTAAAAATAATTTAAAAAATTCTCAAAAAATTATATGTCATAAAAAAAATAAATTAATATAAGAAAAGACAAAATAATAGGTGATTTTATGCTGAGCTATAGCATAATAAGCCTCTTATATTGTAATATATAAACATTTTATATTATCACAATTTTTTATATATAATATTATTATACCGTGTCTTATAGGTCATACATTACACTAAAGTTAAATAACAAGTGCTGTTATAATTGATTAGGGTGTTCATGGCGGGACTTAACCATCTAGGCTTGTCATTGATAACGACATGTATTATAGAAGTCTTAGCATAGCCTTGGTCATGTTTAAAATGTAAAGTTAGGCCAGCCCAAGTCTAACCCTATTTAATACAATAAAATATTTTTTAAAAAGTTAAATTATTTAATATTTAGATAAAAAAGTTAAATTTAATAAAAATATCTATTAACGCAATAAATAATTAAATATAACAAAGTAAGTAACATTTAAAATAAAAAGTAAAACTATAAAAAAATATAAATATAACTATAGTCAAATAAATATAATTGTATGTTATGTAAAATAAAATAATAAATTTATATAAAATAAGGCCGGACCGAGATGGTCCTATTTCTAAATATGAAGCTAAAACTCGATCATGTTTTAAAACATGATCTAATTTTTTTCCAAATTTGACCCTTAATTAAATAAAAAATATCTAACCCTAAATTAAATAAGATCGAACCTAGATATCGCAATGATCCGAATACTAAATGCCCACCCTTATATGAGCCTAGCTAATATTACTCTACTAGATTATTTTTTTCACCCCTAACTAGACCTATCAAAATGGATATGATTCACCGGGCTGAAATATGGGTTGGGTTTAGGGCTATCCAGCGGTTCGGTTTAAAACCAAACCAAATTGAGGCTAAAATTGAACCAAACGTACCACTAATGGTTTGGTTCGGTTCCCATATTTTCAAACTGCACATGTGCAGTTTGGTATGCTATTTGTGAGTCCTAAATCGCGGTTTAATTTGAATCACACATTTAAAAAATAAAAAATAAAAACCCTTACCTACTTCACTACTTCCCTACACCCTACACCCTATGGCCTCAGTCCCTCACTCACTTATTATTTGTGACGATTGGAGGAAGAAGGGTGAGAGGTGTCAGAGGGTAGAGAAGCTTCCTGGAGGAAATGCTGGAAGGCCCACCCAAAAGCAATGCTACTCATTTTGGAGGATTCAAGCTTTTCTATAGGTATTGACAGTGACCAAAAGTGGTCGATGATTTCATCCACTGAGAACACCCTATCCATATTGTTTCCTACTTCGTTTGGATTTGATTGTTGAGTCTGAGGGTTTGAGCAGAAAATGAGAGGTGACGAAGGAAGAGATTGAAGAGGAAAACAAGAATGTGAGAAAAGTCTAACTTAACCAAAAAACTAGTTTATCAATCAAGAATTGCCCCCCCACATATATGGTCCACTACTCAGGTTACACTGCCCGATGTGGGACTATGATATTTTACCTCCTTGTCACAAGGTCATGGTTCCTCATCAATTCCTCCCTCTCAAAGAACACACGACCCATGTGTTTTACACGAGTCTCACTTATCCCGGGTCACCTTCAATGCAAGGTTGCCCCGAGCACGTGGCCACATGCGTCGTCACCGTTTATCAAACCAGGCTCTGATACCAAATTGATGCAGGAGGCTTAAGTTAACAAAAAACTAGTCTATCAGTCAAGGATTGCCCCTACATATATGGTCCACTACTTAGGTTACACTGCCCGATGTGGGACTATGATGTTTCACCTCCTTGTCATACGGCCATGGTTCCGCATCAATAATGTAAAATTAAATTAAATGAAATCAATATAAAAGGTAAGTGAGGGAGGATTTTCAATTTGATGAACTATGAAAGTGTGTGGTATTGTATCTCTACCCTGCTAATATTATATACTGTGGACATCCGATGATGCCATTGAAATCAAAATTGAAAATTGTAATATGGTCCATATACATTTGTTTACTTTTCCTCATTCTTATCCATTTTGGTGTTTTTGAATCCTACTCCTAATTTGTATCTCTATATTCCAATTTCAAAATTGACAACATCCGTTGTTTTTTTCCACCAAATTGGTAATTTGTATTTTTTTGAATATAAATAGAATGATACTAAAGAGTTTTGTAGGGAATTTTAGTTTTTAATCAAAATCAAAAACTAAAAAACCTTACCTACTTAAGTACTTCCCTATAGTACATGTATGTAAATTGTAAATGAAATTACCCAAACTGTGAAACCAAACTGCATATCGGCGTTTGGTTTGGTTCAGTTTCTAGCATCACTATTCACTCAAACTAAACTGCAATTTAATGGTTGGTTCGGTTTGCAATTTGGCCAAAAAATGAACCAAATCATACTATGAACACTATTAGTTGAGTTGGGATGCTAAAATAAGAGTCCATATTTCAAATCGAGCCTAAATGGGCTAGACCACCCAGTTGATGGGCTGTCCCGGGTTAGGCTAAGCTAGCTCACATGGCAAAAAGAACAACAACTTGAGATGAAAAAAAAAAAACAATCTTATAGCCATCCTTGATTCCTCTTTTCTCTTTCTCTATTGCCGTCTTTCTCACTTGGTCATCATCTCAACCATATCTTTGATGTAATTGTTTTGCATTTATATTTTTATGCATTTCAAAGTATTATAATAATTTATGTTATGTGATTGAAATTTTGATAATTTTTTTTTTGTAATTTCATATAGTTGTTAAGTAATTTTATAAAAATATTAATTACAAATAAAAAATATACATGTGGTGGTCTATGAGCTACCGAGGGCTAAAGTGAGCTGGAGATTTGACAATTCATTTAAAATATGGGTTGTCTCATCTCTATCTATATTTTTATGACCTATTATGGACTGTGGTAGCCCATATTGACAGATCATTTTTCTTTGTCTTCTAAACCTTGGCATGGATCTATGCTACATCCCTTAAAAAGGAAATGAAGCCAATGAAAAAAAAAAAGCAAAAAAATGAATTTTTGCTTGGGAATTATTAGCCTATAGCGTATCACGCCCCTTTTTTATTTTTTTATTTGTTTATAATTTTTATTCAAAAAATAATTAAAATAATTTAAAAAATCAAAAGAAAGTGAAAAAAAATTAAAGAAAAGGTAAAAAATAAAAAGAGTATAAAATTCAAAAAAATAAAAAGGGTTAAAAAAATTTTAAAAATTAAAAAATGAGCCGACAGTAGCAATACCATTTACTTGTAGTTTAGGCATTTCCTTTTTGCCTTTTAACAACTTTTGGAACATAAATGGAAGTTTCCTTTTTTTCTTATACCCTAAACCTTAAACAAATTCTTTGATTATGTTTAAAATTCGGTTGGTATGAATAATGCATTAAAGCTAATTAATCTTCATGAGAATTATCCATTTTCTTGAAATCAGTATAAGTATACTTGTTGATGTGATGTGCTTAGAGAGATCAGTATTAAGTTTCATTTGTTATGTTTTTTTATTTTATTTATCCTATGCTCCCTTCTTTTCGGAGACCAAAAGCCCTCTTTGAAGGATTGAACATCGTTATCAGAATCTAGTCCTGCTGTGAGCTCTTCTAGTTGATTTTGTTGCTGAGAAATTGTGAGAAGAACAAAGAAATTTTTGGGATCTTCTATTGGGGAACAAAATCTCCATTAGTCGAGAGTTTCTTCATTTGTGTACTTCAGATCTGGATGAATCTATTATCTGTTAATTTCTTATTTTATTTCTCTACCAAGGAGGGTTAGAACATAGGATACTCATGCTTACTCTTATTTGTTCTATAGAGATTTTTGTGAAATATTTGAATACGTGTCAACATAATTTATTTGTTTCAAAATTTTACTCAGACCTAGTGCTTTGTGTGAGTGTAGAATAATAGAATATTAATTTTTATTCATAGCATGATTGGTAAATTCGTCAAAAAAATTTAAAATATTTGACTTCATTGAGACTTGTACATTGTGCCTTTGTCAATGAATGATATTCCTCTTTTCTCATAGTAATATGAGGTATAAAGGACTAAGATTCTTCTTTGAACTTTGATGACAGTTATGGACTTTTAAGAATCAGTCATGGTACTAAAATATGACGTCAAAACCATTGAGGGCTAGCTAGCCATCTCAGTCAGCAACTTCTGTTGCAACTGAAGGCCAGAGGTCTATTTTGCCTCCAATTGTAACATTTACGCGGAGAACTTCCTTAGGTCGCTACGTTAGTTACTCTATGGATGATCTTGACAGTGAACTAGGAAGTAATGACTTTGTGAATTATACAGTGCAGATACCTCGAACCCCTAATAACCAACCTATGGATCCATCAATCTCACATAAAGTTGAGGAGCAATATGTGTCAAACACTACAAGAACAAAGTCAATTTCTTGTGGATATTTGCTGCGAATTATTTTCACAAGTAATTACTTGCGATTTTTCCTGTGGAGTATGAATTCGCAAGAAACTTTCATGCGGATTAAAAATCTGCAAGAAAATCCCCACGAATGTTTGGCGCCAAAATGCTCAAATATGTTCCTGCGAAATTTGCTGCGGATTTTTGTCGCAAGTCAAATCTGCAAGAAAATCCGCATGTAAGGTTTCATGCAGATTTAAAATCCACAGATAATGTTCCTGCGGAATGTAAATCCACAAGTAACGCTCTTGCGGATTTTAAATTCACAGGTAACACTCTTGCGGATTTTAAATTCGCAAAAACATACCTGCGGATTTACAATCCGCAGGAAAGTTTTTTTTTATCATAATCCAGTATGATTTTGATTGATTCAAGCATTAGATGACACATAAGTTATGTGTTAATATTCTGTGTCAAGGGCGGTCAAGATTGAGCTGCAAGCGGGGGCTGATCGGAGGGTTTTTTAGCTTGTAAAGGTATGATATGATAGGTAACTATAAAAAAAATTTATAAAAATTTACATGCAAGACTAAAATAGTAAGCTCCTTTAATCGAACAGTGAAAAAATCAAAAATCCATAATGATGCAAACAAAAACGTGGAACAAAGTCTTTTATAAGAGATAAAAAGCTTATGATGCAATTGTGAATAACTAAAGAAATGTACTATATTTTTTGGGCATCATTTTCAAGGTGGGCTTTTTCAATTGAACAGTTGAAATTTTTAAATTTTGAAAACTTCATGAAAAGTATCAATAAAAGTATAACGTTTGAATATAGTGTCATGTCACCTTACTCTCCTGTAAAGGAAAAATGCATCTTTGATCATCATCATTTTTTATTTTAGTCGATTTGACTGTTGGATCACACATATGTTGCATACTTAGTTTGCGTGCCAAGTGTGGTGAAGATCAGACTGCAATCAATATGCGATTAGTACAATTTTTCAACTTCTAAGTGCACGATGTGATAGTAATGATAAAAAAGAATATACAAGAATTTTTGTGTGAAACAAAGATGATGGGTGCATTCAATCCAATGGTAAGATTTAAAAAATTTTAAGAATACAATAAAAAGAGGTAATGAAGAGTGAGGTGGAAAAGATTTAAACTGTAGGATATAATAATGAATGATCAAAAAAGGATACTTAAATTTGTGTGCATAATTATTTACCTACGGATTTTAATTTCGCAAGTATGATTACCCGCAAATTTAAAATCTGTAGGTAAATTACCTATGGATTCTAAATCTACCAGTAAAGTACCTACGATTTTAAATCCACAAGTAACATAATTGAAGTTGATAGATAATCCCAATTTAATCATAACCAACATCCTCGAAAAATGTATAATTGAAGAAATAATTGTCAAATCCCAAAAGCTAAACAGCTATAAACATTATAATATAAGTAAATAAATATTTTCAACATTCAACAACTATATATATAAAATCAATTCGGGGCATTCGTTTGTTTTGTGAAATTTATAGGGCATATATGTATATATATTTATTTACTTATATATATTATATTTATATTTATGTATTTATATATATATATATAAATAAATATTTATATTTACACTTTTAAAAATTTAAAATTACATAAAGATATGCGAACCAATTTTTAATTATCTTTATTTTTATTTAAAAAATAAAAATAAAAATAAAAATAATTCTTCCAGATTATTGCATTATCTGACATTTTATATGGAAAAAGTCCCAACTTCGCTAATTCAAATTTACATTAAAAATTCATAAAATAAAATATAATTGTTTTAGAATAAGATTTATTTTTATTTAAAAAACAAAAAATAAAAAATAACACATCTAAATTAATACATCATTTTGTATTTTATATGAAAATGCTCCAACATTCATATTTTGAAATTACAAATTGGCATAAAAAAATGGCTAAATTAAATTTTAATTGTCTTTTTTATTTTTAAGAAATAAAAATTCCAGATTAATACATCATTTTATATTCTATAATGCTATTCCTTTTTCTTTCGTCTGTGTTGACTCCACGTCTCTCTTCTCCCTCTTCTCTTTGCATTTCCCTTTTTATTTTCTCGCTCCTCGCCCTACCTTTTCTTGCTTTTCCCTTCTCTTCGCGACGCTGCTCAGAGGCCAGATTGCTCTTCGCCTCGTGACGCCTCCTCTGCACATCTCGGAGATCCGTTTGGCCGCTGCTTCTTCCTTCTCTCATTTTTGATGCTTCCTCTGCTATCTTGGAGACCACTCTTTGCGACTCCTCCGAGAGCCTCTGCCTTCTCTCTTTCTCGATGCATATCTCAAGCCACTATTAACATCGGGTATTTCATCTTCTTTCATTGTTAAATCCTTGTTCTATTTTTTGTTTTATTTTCGTGTGAGTCTTTCCTTTTTTTATTTTATTTTCTTCTAAGCTTGTTTTATATTTTCATTTTATTTTCTTGTCAGTGCTTTTCTTTTA
>JASKGM010070099.1:0-16244 GCA_034509205.1 Ceratonia siliqua
TCTTTTAGTTGGCTTGGATAGCTATAATAGCACAAAGGATAAGAATCAAGCATTTGTTATTTCAAGCTTAATCTTCAGCAATATATATTATATAATAAGAAATAATAATAATAATAATAATAATTATTATTATTATTATATAATATTAGTAATATACTAATATTAAACTATATATAATTATATATAATATAAATTAAAAATTATTTTTTAATTCAAATCTGGTTCAACCCTAGTTCGACCACTGACCCGTGACCCTCTGCCTCCACCAGTTCAATGACCAGTCTGGTTTTCTAAACATTGCTAAATACTAATCCTTCAAACTTTAAATCCCAAAGCCTCATACCAAAATCCTAAACCATCAAACTATCTAAGCCCTAAATCCTAAACTTTAAACATAAACTCTCAAACTCCTAATTTATATTAGGCTTAGGGTTTGCAGGTTTGGAATTTAGGTTTAGAATTTAGGGGTTTACATTTAGGATTGAGATGTTTGTGGATTTAGGTTTGGGGTTTGGCAATTTGGTGGTTTAGAGTTTAAGGGTGTAAGGGTTTAGTATTTAGGATTTAATATTTAATATTTTGGATTTAGGGTTTATAGGTTTTAAAATTTAGAGTTTAGGTTAGTAAAGGTTTAGAGATTTTAGGATTAGGGTTTGGTGTATTAAGTTTTAATATTTAAGATTTGGGGATTTTGTGGTTTAAGGATTTAGAATTTATATAAGAATTAAATTAAAAACATGCGTAAGTATAAAGATCAAATTAAAAATTACGTAACTATTGACATGCAATGATCTAAATGACATGTCATAATCTAGTTAATAAATTTTTAATATTGTTATAGGTTTAAATGAGAGGGACTGATTTGAAAAGAAAAGAAAAGTGTAACAACCTATTTGAAAAAAATAAACTATAAGCATCTACTTGAAAATAAGGTGAAATCATAAGCACTAAAAACATACTTAAACCTTAAATTTAAGCGTAAACTATATTTCTATACAAAAAAAATATTTAATTTACACATATTACATTAATTTTAATTTATATTGTAAACTTTTTAGAAAATTATTCATTGGATGGAGCATCAAATTTCTACATGCTATACCATAGGCACCATATTTTTATATGATGCTAAAGTACTATTTTTTTTATCCTTTATAAAAAATAGTTATACAATTATAAAAAAAGTGATTATTTTATTATGGTTATAGCAGAATATTTTTATAATTTGATAACACTTTTTTATAACTAAATAATCATTTTTTTTTACTAAATATCCTTTTTTTATAAAATAAAACAAAAAAATAAACAATACCTTAGCACCATATAAGAATATCAACATGTAGGAATTTAGTACCCATTGGGACCAACGAATAATTTTCTCAAATTTGTTTGAAATTTATAAACCTTGCACTTACAAGCCCATATTATTAAAATATTGTATTAATCTCTCTTATCTTAAGTATTAGTTTGACTTTATAACTTGTGCCGTAGTAAAATAGGTTATTAGGAGTTTTTGAAAAAAAAAAATTTATTGTATGAGAAAGGTATAAACTCTTTTAATAATTACGTTAGTAGAAGAAAGATTTTAATATAAATTAAAATTAAAAAAAGGAGTAAGTGTAAATTTTTAAAATTTTGAAAAAAAATATAATTTGTTCTAAAATTAAATTTTAAGTCAAAAATTTGAGGCTTGGAACAATAGTGATACTCTGGGCTTGGGTTAAGGTGGGTTTTTATTATTAAAATGGGTGAGTTTCGCCTGGTCTGCCCTTATTAGATCATAAGAAAAAATGGGTCTGATTTATTTTTTTTGTCTAACCTCTATTTGAAAGTTCTAACTCGACCCTCTAGAATTTTAAGATCTAAGCGGGCTCGACGGGCCTAAAACTGCATACTTATGAAAATTAACAAAAAATGATAAAATACACAAAAGTTAATTACAAAAATCAATAAAAACATATTCTAAATTATTCAAAATAAGTATATATCAACAAAAATAAATTATCCATAATAAATAACAAGTACAAATTAAATAATAATAATAATATAATAAAATTATCATAACTTTACATTATAAATTAAAACATATATCAAACATCATCTTTAATAATGATATTTAAATCAATTTTAAATATTACATCCAATCAGTCTTTTAGATCATATTTAGCTATCATCTAAAAATAATGATATTTCTAATATTATAACACGTTTATATATTATTTAGGATAAAAAAATTGAAATTTTTTTTTTAAAAAATAAAAATTCGGACCAAGCCATACCCTTCTGGAGTTAAACCCGAATAGACTCGCTTAAATTTAAGCATTAGTTTTTAAGATTTTAGCCTGGTCATATTCCTTCAAAAACAGGCTTGTTCGTCGTGTCGTGCTTAAAATTAATAGTGCTAGTTTTTATGAAGAGAATAAATGGGACAACTAACCTAGTCTACTTCCAATTTTAAACAAAAAAAATTAAAAATGCTTTTTAAATAAGTAAATCTTAATTTTTTTATTCAAAACTTTTAATTTGAAATTTGAGCCAAATAAAAAAAAACAAATTGGGATCATGATAGTTTAGTGATTTTTTTTTTAATAAAAGCTTACTCTGAATTCATAAAACTAATTCATGATCAAGTTTAATAAATAAAAAAAGCCAAACATTCCACTCTTTTTAGTATTTAGTATTTTCTTTCTTTTATCACGGTCCAATTTAAAAAAAAAAAGTTGAGAATTTAAAATTAGGTTAGAATCATCTAACACTTAATACTAATTTTATAACTCATAAGAAATATTGTATAGATAAAGTATATGTGTATAGTTAAAGTTATTTTTTTAAGTTATATTAAGACGTATCGATACATTCGATTACTTTTTATTTATTTATTTATTTTTGTCTTCTTTTTTTAATTATTTTTATTTGTATTTTTAAATTTTGTTTGTATTTTTTGGAATTTTTTCTTTTTTTCTTTAATTTTTTCATTTTTTTAAGTATTGTGTTTTAATTCATTTATTTTTTAAAATTTTTAACTTTCTTTTAATTATTTTCTTAAAATAAAATTATTAAAAAATATTTAAATATATTAATACATTTAAATATAACTTAACAAATATTATAATCAAGCTACACACTTGATAAAAAAATAAAAAAATAAAGGTTATTGTAGGTGAACTAGAAAACCACAATTATAGTAATAAACAATTTTTAAAAGAGTAAAGGTAAGGGATTTAAAGTTTTAAAAGAAGATAGGCACAGAATAAATACGATTAGATAAATTTAAATATAAAAAATTCCACTCATTTTCTTTTCTCTTTTTTTTTTCAAAATTTACCAATAAAATTTCCTTTAAACTTTAGGAATCCATTCCAAATGTAAAGTGGAGTAGATAGACCTTACAAATTGCATGGAGAACCTAATGCCCTTTTGCAACTCCAAAACTCAAGACCCAAGAAAAGGATAAAACCGGGGGATTAATCCCCTCCGGTACTCTCTATAGTTATTCATATTCAATGAAGGCATCCTTGACCCTCCAGAAGAAAACTTACAGAAATATGTGATTGGTTACAGGCTGGCAAGTACAAGATTCTATATTATAGCAAGCGTACAGGACCTGCTCCAAAGGCGCCAATGTTGACGAAACGAAACGATATAAACGGAGAAGCAGAAGGAGCTCCACTGAACAGAATCATAGGAAGAAAGCGAGAGATCGAAGGAGAGAAACAGAAAGTAAAGGGAAATGGCGACAGTGGGTGATGCTCGGGAGGTGGAAGGAAACCAGAACAACCTTGAGATCGACAATCTTGCTCGCTTTGCTGTTGAAGAGCACAACAAAAAAGAGGTTCTTGCTTCTTCTTCTTTTTTTCCTTTCTTTCCAACTGATATTCTTTTTGCTTTTGTTTGTTTCCCCATAAATTCAAGTAGGATAGTTAAAATTTGAGGCATAAATCTTTAATCTTTATGATAGTTTAGTTTCGGGTCGACATATGATCTGTTTCAGCCTTATGATTTGATGATGTTAACGATTTTTTTTAGGAAACAAACCTGTTGTTGAATTAAATACCAATTTCTAACATTTATTGTCTTGTATAATTGAATTTTAGATTTCTGATATCTGAAAAGGGTAATTTGATTTTCTAAAATATCGAACGGTTTTTTGTCTATTGTGTAAGAGAAGTTTAATATCATTTTTGTTGTCTTTTTCTATTTTACTTTTATAATTGAATTAGTCATGCTTATGCAGAATGCACTTCTGGAGTTTGGAAGGGTGATAAACGCAAAACAGCAGGTGGTTGCTGGTACCTTGTACCACATCACACTGGAGGCCACGGACGGTGGGAAGAAAAAGGTTTATGAAGCCAAGGTTTTGGAGAAGGCATGGTTGAACTTCAAGGAGGTGCAGGAGTTTAAGCTTGTCGGTGATGCCCCTTCGGTGTCTAGCACTTAGCTGGGTATTTGATTGCACCAAGCGATTTCCAAGGCCAGCTTTAAAGTTTGAAGTGTTTATGATGAATGATAATCCTTCATTATTGTCATTTTGGAGCTCAATTCTTTGATTTAAACCGAGTTTATGACTTAAAAGGGGTTTCTTTTGAAAATAAAAACTTCAGATGAAGCAGAACTGGAATGAATTGCTGATTTAGTAATTGATTTTATGACCGTATGTGACAGTGCATCTGAGTTTGATTATTATTTAAGCCATTTTGTTGTTGTTGTTGTTGTTTTAAAAACGAGTTGGACTACTTGCAGTTTCAATGTGTTGTTATGGCTGCATATTTACTATTTGGTGAATAAACTGCTATATGAAACACAACAATATCTAGTTACTCAGATATATTGATATTACCTGTATACATAGGGAAGGAGACATTTTTGCTGAAAAATATGGTTGGAGGGTTTTTGCAAGGCTATGTTGTCATTGTGAAGTCTAATATATAAGTTACTTCTTTTGCAATTCATTCTTTAATCCGATTGTTGGTTTTATCTTTTCGTGCTTTCTGAAAGATTGACTGCATATCTGGTTCAGGATAGTTGCATGAAATTTGTAAATTATAACATTTGCTAGTGAAATTAACATTTTGTCATAAAATTGCCACAAGACATCGAAGATCATTACCTTTTGGTTTAATCTGTCAGATCACTAATTTAGACTCCTCTGTTGCATGCTTATGAAGCAGATGAAACGTATAGAAATTAGGAACTTTTTATGTTTACCTTTGCCCAAATAGGCATTAACTGAGAACATGGTTTAGGGAAGGATAATGGCCTTAATAATGCAGAAAGGGACAGCTGATCTAAGAAGTAAGGACATGGACATGGGCACATTACAATTTGAAATGTCATGTTGTGTCTGATAGAGTATTAGATACATGTTAGACCTAAACACAACTCCGTTTTTGAAATGTTTTTACTTCATAGCAGCTGATTAATACTTAAAAGTTGCAATAGTGTTATAGCAAAAGATAAAAGCTTTTGATGAGGGTAATTCAACTTAAACTAAGATAATTGTTCATGCTGCATGCATCTATCTTTGCTCTGAATCTTTGAAGCTTGTGTTTATCTCTATGCAATTTTGTCCAGCTGTGTCTGCAGAATCAAGAACAAAACAATTAAAAAGTGGATTCATTCGCCACACTCCCATATGATAAAACCTTCAAATGATTTACCAATCAACCCCCTTCCCATAGAAAAAGAAGAAAGAAATTCTGTTTCCCTGCTGAAGCCTTCCATTTTTCCTGTTCCAATGATAATAATTCCATGGCAAGAGTTTATATATATATATGAGTGACGTGTGTATACTGTTCACCTTCTTATCCCTTTTTTATTTTGGGTTTCTAAATATGCTTTTCGTTCAATTTTCAGGTTGCTGAAGATTATAGCTTGGCACTGAGGTGGAAATATTAGTATATCAAAATGGAATAAATGTAGCTAAATTACCTTCGGAATTCGATAGTTAAGTGTTCACACTTTACTATGTCATGGTTAAATATAAGAAATATGGTGTATTATGAGTATATATGAACCATTGATGCTCAATTCATGTGTAGCAAGACGAAAGTTGAGTAAGTAGACCTCATCAGAGGTCGAGTTATAGACTTAATTTTATTTGAATTCACAACTTAGTCATGATCAGCTCCAAAGTTGAGTAAGGAATAAACAAGTTCATACGCTGTGAAATATAAACAATTGCTGTTCCATTTCAGTGTGCTCTCAGATAATTAAAACTCAGTAAGGTCAGGTTTTATAAGATTAAAGTCATTATATCAAATGGTAAACGGATTGTATTGTGTTACATCGTTGAGAATTATTATTAAAGGTAGTCCAAAGTCTCGCGTAATCTATATGAGTGTCTATAAATATTTTGACATCCATGTCGACATGCCCAATGGTAATGCTAGCTTGTAACCCAAGTGGGCGCACGGTTGCTACTAAATGAATATATTAAAAAAGTAATGTTATTTATATATTATTTTTATTTTATTATTTTATTATTATTTATCATCTATCATTATTATTATTTTATAATATATTATTAATAAAAAATGAAGGTGCAAGAGATATGTAATAAAATACAGTGTACAAATAATAATTTTTCATATCATGTAATGGAAAAAGATATTCAAAATATGGATTAATGAAGGTACAAAAGTTTATTTCAAGTTTTCAACATCACCCATATTATACCCAAAATAAGGTTGTATATAGGATATATTTTAAAGAATTACGTGTTTATTGAATCATTATTTAGGAAAACTAATAATTAATTAGATTAATAATTGGAGTTTTATAAAATATGAGCAACCTTATTAAATAATTTATAACTATACTTTTTTTATCAATGATTTATTACTTGACATTCAATTGCATGAATTATAATTTAAAAGCCATGACATAGTCACACTGTGAAAACAGTTGCACATTAATTAAGATCTTGCAATATGCTGTCAGATTATTAAAAACCAGAAAATTTACTTGCTTGTAATCTGAAACTCATTATGTCAATTGCTACTTATGTTGTATTTTGGGTTTACATAATTGAAAACGAGTTATGAGATCAAATACAGGCCGTTGAAAACGGCTCTAAAAGTCTCACCTCGTTAAGAATTTGACACTAGTTAGTCTTTATAAACACTCTGGTATCAATATCAAAGCATCAAGCTGGGTAGTGCTAGTTAATAACCCAAGTGGAGGCACCAAGGTGATGGAACACAACTCCGACTTCACTAGGTTGAGCCACTGGATGCAATGTGCTAGCCTGTCCACTCCAAGTTGAGAGCTGAATATCGCAACCGAAGGCTCAAGCGTTGTGTCTCTTATACTAGAGAGCACGGCCTGAGGCTGGCTTTACAGAGCAGTAAAAACCTTTGGCTTTTTGCAGTGGAGGAATAATAGGCTGCTGAGTTTTTAGCCCACTTTGCTTGGTGAGCTAGTTGCCTGGACCAACATCTTTTTTGTGTCTTTAAAATATTGATTAATTCATCTTTGTCTTTAAAATTGACAGTGTTTGATAAAATTGTCAAGAGAATTTGCTGTAAGTTAATTTTAATAGAAATAATAATGTAATAGTGCTGAATAGATTTGATTAAGTACAAATTAGATTTTCTTTTTCTTCATATATAGTATTTCACGTAAGAGAATGAGTGAGGGTTTGAATTTCCAACATTGTCACTTGACTTAATGCTCATGGACACTTCATCCGCTTATGGCAATACTTATTTTAGTATAATATAAAATTTATTTATAAAATTTATAACAGATATATTATTTAGAGTTGTGACCACATAATTTGGGATCCGTCCCGCAACTCTGGTTTTATTTATTTGTAATTGCAAAATCAGATAATAGAAAAGTAAAAATTTATTCAAGATAATTTTTTAATTTTTCTATTACTGTTATGAGTTTAGGAATATTTATTGAAGTCATAATGCAACTAGTACAGTCAAAATGTGCCTTTTTTTTATCAGTCCTCAATTTGTATATCTTAATCCGATCTTACAAGACTTTTAAGCCTAAACGAACTTAAGATGACTTAATTAAAATAATTAATAAAAAATAATAAAATATATAAAAATTAATTACAAAAGTTAACAAAATCATATTCTAAATTATTCAAAATAAGCATATATTAACAAAAATGAATTATCCATAATAAACAATAAGTACATATTAAATAATAATAATATTATAAAATTATCCTAACTAAATATTATAAATTAATCAAGTGTCATCTTCAACAATAGTATTTTAATATATTTTAAATGTTATACTTATTTGGCCTTTTAGATTGTCTTCACCTATCATCTAAAAATAATAATATTTCTAATATTGTAACATATTTATATGTAATTTAAGATTTAAAAAAAAAAATTGGGCTAGTAGGACGAGCTCGAACAGGCCACTTAATTTTAGACCTTGATTTTCAAGGTCATAATTTGGCTAAAACCCTCTAAAAACGGGTCAGACCTTCAGGCTGAGTTTAAAATTAATAGTGTTAAATGCAACTCAAACCATAAGATATAGGCATGTAGTCGATAAAAGCATGGAAGAAAGTCAATCAATGGGTATTACATAAGGTGTGAATTAAGTCCATCAAAATTATATATGACACCTATTAATTGACTATGTTTATATAGACTCAACCCATATAAAAAGCTTTAATTTTGTTTGTGAAAGTAACTTTACTAATAAGCATTGTAAACACCTGATTTTATCCAAGTAATTTTTAAAATTTAGAAAAATATAAAAAATATAAAAAATAAAAGAAGAAAAAGAAACAAAACAAAAATACTTTGCAATCTAAACTTTTTTTTTTTGTTATTGTAAGCTTATTTCCCTTTCTCTTAACTCTTTTTCTTTTAAACCCAACATTACTTAAACCAACCCAAATCTTTAATCCAATCTTTTAGCTCATTTATTTCTTAACCTACGCATCTAACCTATACCCATAAACTCAACTCATAACCTACTTCTTCATTTTAACCTAGCATCCCTCTCACTTTTTCCCACACACTTTTTTCCACTCACATTTTCCCTCTCACTTTAACCTAGCCTCTCTCTCACACTTTCCCTCTCACTTTTCTCTCTCACTTTTCCCCCATTCTTCACCCACTTTCTCTTTTTCCCACACACTCACGTATTCTTTTTCTCATCTCCTTCATTCCTTCATCTCATCCATCCAAACTCTCTCTTTTCTTTTCTCTCCATGGTTTTTGTTTTGTTTGTCTTTTTCCATCTCTTTCACATACATAAAAATTAGTTTCCTTTCTTCTTTAGACACACACACCCTCCACTTCTCATTTTCACTATTTTTTATTTCTTTTCTTTTCATTATCTAAATTTTATGTTGTATTTTGGGTGGTCTCAAAAGGAGAAGTGTGAACAAGGAAGATGGGGATTTAGTTCTCATAATCATCAAAAAGGTAACTATCTTTTCATCTTTGGTTGATTTCTTTTTCTTCCATTTTTTTAATATTTTTATATTATTTTTGTTTTATTTTCAATATGTTTTTTATTTCTTTTTTTTGTTTTTTAATATATATTTATTATTTTCAATTTTTTAGTTTGTTTTTACTATTTATGGTTTTATTTGTAATATGTTTTTTTTATTATTTTTGATTATTTTGGTTTTTTTTTTGCTATGTTTAGTTGCTATTTTTTTATATATTGTTTTTAAGTTAAATTGTAGTCGTTGTCTTATTTTATTTGTTATTTTTAGAATAGACGTTAGTTGCTGTTTTTTTGTTGTTGTTATTTTTTAAATTTCATTTTAGCCTCAAACTTTATTAATTTCATTTTTGCTTCATTATTTTTGGTAATTTTATTTTGGTTCGATTACTTTCAGTAATTGCATTTTGGCCTCATAGTTTTTAGTAATTGCATTTCACCACATTACTTTTAGTAATTTTATTTTGGCCCCATTATTTTTAGTAATTACATTTTGGCCCCATTACTTTTAATAATTACATTTTGACCCCTAGTTTTCAAAAATTACATTTCAACCCTACTATTTCCATAACTTTCGTTCTTACCTAAATAGTTTCATAAATTCTATTCTTGTCCCAATGACCTAACTTTCAAAGGACTGCTAGTAGGAGTTTGTTTACCTTCTCTAAAGTCTTAATTAATCTTCGTGACATCCAGTGAATTACATACTCCCCAATGTCCTAAAATCTCATGGGTTTTCAGTAGAAGTTCATCTTCCCCGAGGTCCTACTTATTTCTCTTTCTAGACTTTTAATGAAATTTTATTTTCCTAAAGTCTCAATTTTGTCGAGCATTCAGTGAAGGCATATTCTTCCTAATGTTCAATTCCTAATTCATTTTTCAGACTTTAAGTGAAATTTTATATTCCTCTAATGTCCTAACATTATCCAGTTTGAGATCATATATCTCACCTAATCAACTTATCCAAATATTTCAGAACTACGTTGACCTTGATCCCTTTCGGGGTACGTAGGCACTTATTTGGTAAGGCAGTTCTAGTTATTTATTTCTCCATCTTTCTTCATTATTTTTTTATCAATAAAAAGGGGTAATTTGAATAAATTAAAATTTTAAAGCACAAACAATTTAGGATAACCATCCTTAGTAATGGACGTTGTGGGGTGCCTAACACCTTCTCTACACGTAATTAGACTCCCGAACCCTTCCTCTGGTTCCGATGGCTAGTTTTCCTTTCATTTTTTTAAGGATCCCAATTATCCTTCTAATTAATTGGTGGCGACTTCATTTTCTCTGTGTTTTCCCTCACGTGCCCCAAAGTCATAAAAGGATGACTTTTCACCGACTGTCACGTTGTGACAAGTATTATTTTTTAAATAAGTAAAGAAATAACTTTTATATGACATTAGAACCTGGCCATTTATATACTACTCATGGAGTAACAATATTTCATGACTCTCCCCTCTTATAAAGTATTGTTACTCCATGAATAACATAGCACACACCTTAGAACTTATATCTTTTTGTTGTTGAAGCTTCTCTTTATAAAAAAGAATTAAAAGTTAAAAAAAATCAATTACAAATTACAAATATTATCTTAAATGGCAATGTTATGAAACCCTGATTGGCCCGACTGGTTTAACAAGGAATCGGACCCTTGCCTAATTTGGTATACCCCCTAAAATTAGAGGTCCAAATAATCGATAGAAAATTGGTAACCAGGTCAAAATCCTAAATCGGTCACATCTGTATTTCCCCCAATTTTTGGGTTTTCCCCTTTTGGAGAGAGCTGTGAAGGAGAAAAAGAAATTAAAAAATATCAAACATCAAAGGGTGAGGGTACGAAAAGAAGAGATCATAGGAAGAAGAAGATGAAGAAATATCAGATGGAGGGGGATAGATGAGAGGAAAAAATTTGAAAAGAAGATGAAGTTGAGGAAGAGATATGAGAAAAAGAAAAAGAAGAAGAAGAGGAATGGAGGACGACGGGCAGTGCTTCATTGGACGAGGACGTGCAGCGTCTTCTTTGGCGAAGTTGTTTCCTTACCCATTCTAAGTCTATGAGAAAGAAAAATGGAAAGATAGGACCTTGGAAGAAGAAACCCTTCGGGTTGCTTTGCCTTTACACAGTCCAAGTCTAAGAGATTGGAAAGAGAAAGTCAAGACTTTTGTCTTATTAGCTAGAAGCTGTCCATTCATAATCTTATTTTTATATTTTATATTTATTTTTGTATTTATATTTTTTATATTTATTATTATTTTATATTTTATATTATTTGTATTTTAATTATTTTTAGTGTGTGGCCTAAATTTATAACTTAAAATCAAATTATTCAAAGTATATTTTTATTGTAATTTTAAATTTTAAATTTTTTATAATAAATATTATATTAACTATTGAACATTATGTCGTAAAAATTATAAACTTAGTTTAATTAAAGTGAACTTATTTAACTATTAAATATTATGTCATAAAAATTATAAATTTATTTTAATTATAGTGAAATTATGTAATGATGTTTTAAACTTTTATTTTAATTTATTTGTTTATTTACTTAATAATTATTATATATAATTATTACATTATATATATAATATATAAATTAAAAAATTAAAAAAAAAGTTTAATTTACATTAATTCAACCTCAAATAAAAGCTACATCTATCAGTTCGATGATTAGTCAAATTTTTTGAACGTTGCTAATATCTAATTAATTATATATCTATATAAAATTAAACTAACACATCTAAATAAGTTATACAATATTGACAAATACCATCTTTAATCAACAAATATTTTTTTGCATAAATTATATTTAATTGAGAATAAGAAAATCATTCTTGATTAATATTGAAAGATAGATCAATCCTTTAGTGAATTTATAACCAAGAAGACGTGTACATATACCATACCTAATAATCCAATAAATCATTCTACCGGCATCTGGTAACGACACAATGGACACATATGACTCGTTTTCAGCCATTGTATAATACATTGATTGTGATAAACATGATCGCATGGCATTGCTGAAACATCCTCACCATCTTCAAATGCTTCCAAACAAATGCTGCACTTTTCTACCTTAGCTTCGTTGCGTACAACCTTAACTTTCTTAATAAGTGAAGCAACAGCCTCCTCCATTGCCGGAACCAACCGTAGTTGTTGCATGGACTGCTGTATGACCTCTTGGGTGATGCCTAAATCATCTTCTTCTCTTCGGTAGGGATCAATATGAACTACAAAATCCACAAACAAAGGGAAGAGGAGAGAGTGGGTGGAGTCTGACTCTGAAGCATTGGGACGAGGACGAGGGAGCAATGATTGAGCGTAAGAAGTGATATCGGGTATGATTGAGTAGAGGAGAGAATCGGAAACCATGGATGATAGCTGTCTTCGGATGAATCTTGGAAGGGCGTGAAGTAGTTCTTGGCTGGATATAACTATGGAATAAGAATATCCAATTCGTCCAGAACCTGTTAATATGTTGGGCAATTGCAGCAATTCTCTGTCAGAGGGAGGCGCCAATTGAACATCAACGTTGAATCGGACGTCGAAATGGTGACCGCCGCTATTCGACTCTTGTTGCAAAACAGCGCCATGGCTATACATGCGATAATGGCAAGAACGCGAAGGCATGGCTATTGCAATTCTAAGGTTGCAGATGCTGGTAAAGCTTACAAGTTGCTGTGTGTGTGTGTATATATATATATATATATATAGCAGTCTCAGTTTCCTCCTAGAGTGAAAATACCTAGTTAAAAAAGGACATAATCAAGAAATACGATAAATGAAATTTTTTATTTATTTACTTACGTAGATAAAAGGCTAAAACTTTGTATAGGAAACAGATAATGATATTTTGATAGTAGTCTGATTCTGTCTATATATTATATATATACACATTGCAGCCTCAGTTTCCTTCTAGAGTGAAAATACCTAGTTGAAAAAGGACATAATCAAGAGTGAAAATACCTAGTTCAAAAAGGACATTATCAGCCTTACGTTGTTTTATTTACTCTACTTCTTGTTTCCATATACAAATATATGACTTTACACTCAAATTCAATAACAGTCTGAGTTTTTTTTAAAGAGATCAAATGATTAGTTCTAATAGGACATAATCACATAAAATGCAATAGATAATAAGGATAAATTTTTTTGTATACATAAGAAATACTGAATTTGTTTTGGTATTTTAAATTTTATATAATCCAAAAACGTGGTTAGATTGGCCTCCAAGAGATGGTTAGATGGCCTCCAAGAAAACAGGGGTAAGAATTCTTAGATAAGACTAACAATTTACGAAGATAATATATATCTCTAAAAGCTCTTTGTTATGAGGTTAAAAAAATAAAATAAATCACATTAATTTGTTTGAAAAAATTATTAATTAATTATGTAAGAAAAGAATTAATAACAAATTTTATATTTATTGAACATCTAATTAATTACATTAACATATAAAATTAGTAAGACTAAAGTGCCTCGATTAAAAAGTATGATTTAAATCGTACTAATGATCATTTTTTTATAAGCATCTACTAATTATGGTGAGTCATTCCCTATAATTGAAATAACCCATTTGATCTTTGAAGAATGAGGGTGCTTGTGTTGTGAGATGATTTGATGATCAGATTTTGAATATATAAAAAGGACATACAATCAAGAAATTTGATGATTAAGAACGCGTTTATTGTTTATATTAGATAATATGAATAAAATTGTGTATAGAAAAGAGATTATGATAATTTCTTATACACAGTTTATTAATTTTCTTTTATTAAGATATTTATATAATATGGTGAGATGTTTCTACATAAGTAGTAGTATATTAATTTAATTAAAATTCTAGTTGTTTGTTCAATATTTAATGGTGACCTTACCAAACAAAATTCAATCTAATATAAAATTTCGTTCGTTTTTAAAATACGGTGGTGTCTCTAGGTATTAAAAAACAATAGTAAAAATACATTTTCTGTTCCTTATTTTTGTATTAAATTTCGTTTTTGTCCCTTTATTTATTTATTGTTCTACTTTAGTCATTTAACTTATAAAACATAGTCATTTTTATCCTTAGTCCTAACATTGGTAATAATAACTAAGATAATTTGCTGACGTGGAGATTATATGATAAATTAGCACTGTTAAATATTTAGGTGACTATTTTTTTTGAGTCATCAGTAATCCCTTTTTTTTTTCTCATTTTCCTTCTCTTCTCTATTTTATTTCTTATATATAATAATCCAATGTGCAAAAAAAGAAAATAACAAATAATCAAGAGTAGAAAATCAAATTACTTCACATTGTATAATATAATATATATAACATATACTATACATAATCATAAGCAATTAAGAGCTTCATGAGTCTATGACAATTTTAAGGTTGAGAATTCAAACCTTCATTGCCCCTCTATCTACCGGTAAAAAAAAAAAAAAAGAATTTACTTCATGAAACTGATTCATAGTTTTCATAGTTTATTATGCCTTCCCATGACATCTTTGATCATCTTTTGGAATAACCTAAAAACAAAATATATATTCAACTTCATTAGCATCACAAAACTCTACATTTGATTGGGAATTTTTGAATATGTACTTAGATTATCACAACCCAAAAAGGTGATGGAACACAACTCTAGGCTCTAGATATAGGTTGAGTTGGTGGCCATAATGTGGTTTGCCCACTCCAATTAATTAGAGAGCTGGGGCAAATATCCCGAGCCAAAGCTTGAGTGTTGTGTCTCTTAAGCTAGAGGGCAACGCATGAGGTGAGGCTAGCTTAACAGAGCAGCGAAAACCTCTGGCTCTCTACAATGGAGGGATAACAAGCCGCTATCCACTATGCTTCGTGAGCCTAGTTGCTTGGACTATCATATTTTTATCATTAGAATATTGTGTATAAAATGTTAGTTTTTCTCTTTTGTTTTGCATTTTGGTCCAAATATTTCTTATTAATTACTCTTGTTATCTGAGAGGTGTTTTGGTAAAGTACTAATATCTGTGATAAAGAGGCATACCCACGGCTAAGCATGTGGGGGCAATTGCCCCCACAAAATTTTTTTAATTATATATATAAAAAAAATATTTGACCCCACAAAAAAAATACTTGACCCCACAAAAAAAAATATTTGACTCCATAACCAAATTTGAAACCCCTTATTTCTTTGGGCCTTATCAATTTGAAACCCAACCCAAAATTTAATAGACAACCAACAATGCATTTAAACATATTAATCCAATTAAACAAGTTTCAACAAAAAAAAACTCAACCAAACTTTAAAAAAACTTACTTTCCAATTTACTAAAGTAAAGTTTTGTCCAAAACTTCAAACCTTACTGCTACTCCAACTTCAAGCCTCCGCATACTCGCCACTTAGTCTCCACGGTCTCCACGCACTTAATCTCTGCGCATTCCAAGCATTTTGGCTTCCTCGCGCTTGGCTCTGGGACCACCACTCCAATTCAATTTCTGCTTTTTAACTTTGAAATCGTAAGGTATAAAACAAATATTTTTTAAGCTTTTAGTTTCCCAATAATTCTTTGTCAGGTAATTAGAATTGGTTATCCATTTGGTACGTTACTTATCCATCATTCTTCATTGTTCTCTGATCAAAACCTTGTGCGTGTTCAACTCAAGTATCATCCCAAAGATTTTTTTTTTGTAATTTTCTTTAGAAATAAACTAAGCCATGTTAGAAAATGCCATCTTCAATTCCATTTGCCTTTTTTGTATGTACTGATTTTTTGTCTCCAATTAGGATTGTGATTTGTGATTTATATATTTTATTCTTTAACTAAATATATAC